>JAXQQM020064997.1:0-62834 GCA_034641835.2 Pinus albicaulis
ACTTCTTCTGGATGCTATCACAATATCTGTGTGTGGGTTATGGAGATGCCTTAATTACATGTGTGAAGAAGGTGTCATTTAGGAGAAAAAGGGAGCGATAAATGCTGTTGGGTGTCATGATCAATGAAATCTCATGCAAATGACAACTTCGATGTTAAGAATTTACCTTCCTTTATATTCAATAAGAAGGTCGTGGTTAGGCAAATAAGTATTACATTGTTTAAGAATACATAGCATACATGCATTAATATCCTAATATGCATAGTGATAGTAAGAGTTTCCTTTAGAAAAAACTGAGAAGGGAAGTTCATGAAACATTTTCTCTCCAATCAAGCAACAAAATTTGAATGAAGACCTAAGCAAGCCCAATTTTGGCCAATCAACTTCAAAATTCCCTGAAATTTACAGGTTTGAATGATCTACAAGTCCAGGATGTGCTCTTGGTTGTTCCCTCAAACTTCCTTCACAAACAACAAGAAAGAAATAGAGATTTTAATTTATCATTTTGTATTCAATATTCACCATTAAAGTTCAAGCGTGCTCCAATTTAAAATCAGAGTCTTAGATTGTGAATTGTTTAAAATCGGAGTCCTAAATTGTGAGTCTACCTTACCACCTCAATGAAAATTCTCGCACTTAAAGGAAAGTGTATATTCATCCTAACTTTGGATTGATTAAGTACCAAAAGGAATAAAAAAGAACTTATATGCAAATCTCTTGGTGCCTAAAATATCCCAAGTTAAGAAGAATATATGCTGGTGTGTGTGTGCATGTTAATTAATGTTAGGTATTCTTTTCTTAAATTCTCTTACGTTATAGTTTTTTTTAATATTTTGATTTATGCATGGACATTACACAACACTCTCATATTGGGCAGTAGAATGCACCTTGCCTCCTCTTGGTGCAATGATTAAACCTAAGATTTTAAAACATTGAACCTGCTTTCAATGATGTTATCATAGCTGCAAATTCATTTGGTAGCTGTCAAGGTTAAACAAAAAATATGGAGAAAAGAATGAGAATCTGGCCAAAGCACGCATGAAAGCAATAGGTGTGCAGCACTGCCACCAGAAGATGCTAATTTTCACAATCATTAATACTTGTAACATATGGAGTTGCATTCAGTGAAGTTTTTATTTCAGGCATGGAACTTGAAATTGGTTATTCTTTTGTTGAACTACATGTCATAGGATGTTCTTACTCCCCATTTTGAACCATTGTACCTAAAATAAAAGATCCCATAATAAAACCAAAAAAAAGTGATCTTGAACTAAAAATGTCAAGGCCTTGAAGTTCTACATGGAAAAATAAGAGAAATGGTTGCATCCCGAATTTGCTGAATACACAAAAACCATAAGCTACAAGGAATCCTATTTCTAATAATTACACCTCACCCAAAGCCCACAGATGCATGCCAAAAATTAACTGTTAAAATATTACATGTCTGATAAACATTAGGGAATTCATTGAATGTTTCCTTGGTACTGTTGTAGCTACTACAACAGCACCCAAAATTTTGGGTCCCCCCTCTACTTGCTTAGTCGTTAAGGCTTAAACCCGGCCTGTAGAAAATGAAATCCTCATAACCTATGCCAAACACCTCATGAGCTTTCTCACCATCATGATTAGATGCTTTTGCTGCAACCACGCCCTGTGTGGGAGGGATCATCAAGCACACGCTCGAATAGGAACTGATCTGCACATTGAGGATGTACATTAGCAACCCTCTCACCATAGGTCATTAAGCATGTTGTTTGAGTACTTATCTTAAGCTCGTTGGTCTCATATAATTTATCTAGGGGCACCATTCTCAAAGAGTAACTGTGAAGTAATTGATGTTACAATGTTTCATACAGGTCAATCCCACGGGTGATAAACTCATCAATGTCGTCATGATACTGAGGGAAATAAAATTAAGCTCAACAACAAGGACACAGCTATGAAACAAGACACTTTCATCCACATGCCCCTGCCCAGGTGGGGATGAGACTTAAGGCTACCATTGAAGACCATTGTTAAGGCATATGACAAGGATACGCCCACAAATGAGAAGGAGTAAGTTAACATTATGTTTAGATGGAGGACGGTGTGTTGTATGTTCATTCAGACTGAAGATCAGGGAAAGAATCATTCATGGTTGACCGATGCAACAAAACTCTTCACTGATGCACACTGGATACCTAGACTCATTTCGTCGTGAAATATAAGAACCCTGGAAGAGTGTTATGGCATTGGCATATCATAGCATTGGTTTTGTCCATGGCAACTTAAGTATCTCCCTGCTTTATGTCTCCAGAAGCACTTGTGCTGAAGACATTCAACGCTCTGAAAAAGTGAAGAGATACTTGGAGCATTGCCCTTTGTCTTCTGGACATTAACTTGGGTGCCTTTATTCAAGTATGTATTTATAGTGTCGAAAGCTGGTGACAATAGTGGAAGTGGAGCTTTAGCATTGTATTCTTGTTATGCAAGTGCACCTAAGTTTGTATGCTGACAAAACGCTCGAACGACTGATGAGGAATATTCGACATATAAAATGAAACCTCCTCCCCACATGAGGAAAAGGTTGAGAATAAGACAGATGCTTAAAAAATGTAAAAGCTTTTGGTCCACGCTGCTGGATGTAGCTTTGCTGGACACTTGTTTGGTCATTGGATATGGTGTGATAACACCGATTACGTACATGTATTTCTCTGCGCATTATGGATGGGGGCATCATAATGTTTGGATTTGTGAGGAAAAGCAAAATGCTCTAGTGAACGAGCACAACAGTGACACCTAATCTCTTATTCTTCGTTATTTAAATTTGGTCTCCTCGTGCCCTTCTTCATGGATTTTTATTTTTTTAACAAGACATACTCTTACATGGGGTTTCTTCACGTCGTTTTCGCTACATAAAAATTGGTGCATGATCTGTTTTTCCTCATTATTTAGGCATGGATGAGACATACTCTCCACATTGGGAGGGGCCTCTTCACAACGTTTTCTTCCACAGAATTTCCAAGTACTCCCAAATGCCAAAGCGTTAGGTCAATAGTCAAGTGGGAAGATTTCTATGTAAGCGGGCGACAAAAATACTCTTTTTCTAATTTGGCAGAAGAAGGACGTCGACCGCATTATGCGTAAAATATTTTGATAAAATCACACTTGGTGCAGGACCGTGGCCTTTAGGATTTTTCATGTTGGAATGTTTGGTTAAGATTACTAATCAAGCACAATAATTTTATTTACGCATAATGCTATTTTACGCTGCTTTATTCTCATAATGCTATCTACGCATAATGCTAAGAAGAAAAATTAGATGGGCATGTCTGCATAAAAAAATTTCCAAAGTACGCTGCTTTCAACTCAGCCTTCACTTATTACAAATATAAAACATTTCAGTACATATTTCTGGTGCATCGACGTATGCTTTCATCTACTGAAGGCCAGGACTAGTTATGTCAAGGTATGAGAGTGGTCTACACAGTTGCCCGTGATGGAATATGAAGGAGAGTCATGACAGGGCAGAGGCGTAAGCCTGCATCCCACAAAACACCTTATTAGCAGTCCGAGGAAACATATATGGCAAAAAACATTGGCACATGATGAATACCTGTGCGTGGTGGTGGAGACCGTTTCGAAGCTGTAACTACGATGAGGTTCTGCAGTAACTACGTGTTGGTTTATTATATGATGATAACCCCTCTCAAAGGTTGATTAATCCAAGAAGAATAATCTGCCAGGCTGAGGAGATACGAGCCACATTTTCATTGTTCCCTTGTCCATATGGCAGCGCACCGTTTCCCATTACTCCGGCAGTCTCATCCCAAGAGGCATGCAACCACACTAGCCATCATGCCACATATTAACTCTCAGCTGATCATTCGGAACCAAGACAACATCAAAGATGCGATCGATCACTAGGTCGCAGAACTGAGGAGTAGGTTGAACATGCGACTGACATGAAAATGCGACCGTGCGACCTATGTGAGGTCGCATTTCATGAAAAAGTAGTAAGTCACACTATTCTCAAGTCACTGGGTCGCAAAACTTGCAAAGCCATCCGAAATTCGACCACCTGACCATGTGACTGTGCGACCAAGTCGCCAGGTCGCAAAACATGCAAAGTCATTCGAGGTGCGACCTCTCGACCATGCGACCATGCGACCAGGTCACAAGGTCACGGAACAAACTAGTTTACGCATGAAGAATGATATCCACCGTCTTCCAAACCAGTTTAAAATGGTATTGCACATTCACATGAAAATTTCATTAATTCACGTGGAGCCTATGGTTAAGTGGCATATGTTAATGCGATGGGCTTCATTTTATAATGGTGGGTTTAAATATACATTGGAAAAGTTTAATTATGGTGGTATTACGATCGTTTTTAAGACCATAATTTGAAATGGTGCTACTATGCCTACATGGCAATAAAGAATATGATAGGTAATCAATCTCGGGAGAGGATTCTTTGTGTTTTTGCTGCACCATCAAAGAGAAACAAGGTGTTTGAAGATAAGCATGCGCCTTTGTTCAAAAGAGTACCATTCAAGACCATTGCTAAATTTACATAAGTGAACTAGATGCAGCTGAGCATGAGAGGAGTGAAGCACTTCCTCATGCCAAGCATAGCTTCAGCTTGATGGAGTCTGAGGAAAATGTTGGGGATAAAGTACAGTGATTAAAGGGGCATAGGGAAAGCCTACACAAGCCGTTCTCTTTGATGACTTAATGATGCAACATTTGACCACACAGGGGTCTAAAGTTATCATTTTCACTTGTGCAATTAATTAAATACGCCCCTAACATTATTATTCGATCAATGAAGACATGTAACCTAAGCTATGTGACTGCAGGTGGAAGCTTCTGATCTGCACGATGAGCCGGAGCGTTTCCCATCAAACAAGAGGGCCCTTTTCAAGGCAAAGGATGTGGGACAAGGAATATTGCTATGAAATCCAAATGTCACCAAAAGAGGGTCGCAAGTCGCAGATCTGCTTGAGGTCACAAGTCTCAAATTTCCTCAAGTCGCAAGTTGCAGGTCTGCTTGAGGTCGTAGGTCGCACATTTACTCGGGTCACAAGTTGCAGATTGCTTGAGGTCACAGGTCACAAAATCTACTCGGTTGAAAGGTAGCCCAACGGTCAGGGAGGAAAAAGGTCAAGAAATCCCAAGGGGCAAGTTCTGTCCTATAAATACTTCTTTCAAGGATTGTAACGGGATCTTTTTTTGGGACTCGAGCTGAGAACATTGTATTACTAGGACTATAGAATTTTGAGTATGAATACAAGCATTTTTCAAAATCCCTTTATGGATCTGATGTTGATATATGTATGAGCACTGTGAGTATTATATTTTTCAGTTTCTAAACATTTTAGATTAATGGAACTGTATCTTTAATTCATATCACATTTGCATGACAGTTCACTAAATATATGTTAATGGTGGTTGAGTTCATTTCGCTTTCTTAATGAATGTTAATGACTTTGTTTATTAGCAGTTGTATTATCATTTAACCTTTCAGGAAGTGAAGGGCATTTTTGCCATGAAGAATTGTTTCTTTTGTGGTCAGAAAGGTTACAAGCATGACCCTAATGATGTGTTGTTAACAACACTTCCTTCGACACTTATGCTTTATTATTTCATCTCGCTACACATAGTGTTATATGTACATTTAATGCATCAATCATATGTCTTGTATCATCCGATTAAGTGTGTATCCACAGGTTTATAGATTTTAAGCGAGACCCAAAGAAAGGAGAAATCAGAGGTAGCTGGACCCACACCCCAGATCGGATCCCTATTCCAAACGATTCAAGGTCTAATTGGGACTTTTTACCAGGGGAGATCCCCTGCTATTGGCCGGACAGATTTTCTCGTCAACATAATTGGTGCTAGAAGGAGGGCTAGATGACAAGCTGAGCCCTTAGAGCCTGCAGTTAATCTCATATCTGTAATGGCTCGTCCCCAACTCATCCTCCTGAGATGTTTGTCGGAGTTTTATGAGCCTCGATGCCTCATCCCCGATGAACTTATGTATCACTTGTCCCAGCTAAAATTCGATGGTGAAAACAGTGTGTCCATAACCAAGCACCTTTTAGATTTCTGTGACTTTGGTTAGTGCTACGAAATCGACAATGAAGGTTTGATTTGTTTGTTTTTCTCCCTCACTCTCGAAGGTCGCGCTAAGCAATGGTGCCGCACATTTTCAGAAGCTTCCATCCATTCGTTTGAACAACTCGCCAGTGAATTACAACAAGCTTTTCACTGGTACGATTTTCAAAATATATTTATAAAGTTAAATGACATCAGAATGGAACCTTGGGAACCTCTAGATGAATTCTCTATCATATTTATTCATTATTGTTTTGAGTTCCCAGAAAAGGATGTTGATTGGAAATTGTTAAGTGAACGATTCAGGTATGTGATCCTCGTTTCCATTGAACAATTTCAAGTAGCAACCCAGCCTGATCCTAGTGTTCCCTATGACGACCCGCAAGTTGCCAGCTGTTCAGACTACGTCTCCAATGTTTCCTTGTTCATCTCCTCGAGTCCAGACCACATTCAGGCCTCCAAAGAGAGTATTATTGTTTGTGATATTCCTGCTCTTCCTCCTGAATCGTCGTGTAGTGGATTTGTGACCTCAAAAGTTCTGAGCAATGATAAACGGGTGTAAGAAGATAAAAGTTGTTGTGCCATCTCTGGATCTTTCACGCACCGTGTCGAAACAAAGCTTGAAAACCATAGTGGCTCATTATATCTCTCGGTTCATGAGACCTATCTTGAGCCCACTGAATGTTTCCCTAGACACAGTCCTAAATCTTATTCACACGCTAATAACAAATTGACTCTTGTCCCGGATAAAGTTGACCTTAAAAATTCATTGGATCGTCCTAGGCATGCAAGACCATTGTTCACTCCGGATAACATCGATATGCGAGATGAAAGTCCTTGTACGGTTAACACCCCTGCGGTTCAATCTTTTCGTTCATTATTCCCCAATTTATTTCACGAGTCCGCCACACCAGTAATTTCTTCGAGACATTCAAAATTTACTTATACTGGTATTGGCGACAATCATAAGCACGCAGATGGTGTTTCACAATCACAGTTCAAAATTGATGAATCTTTTAGATTTGATCTTTCTCACTCGAAATATTTAGACAGCCATAGGAGCGATTTCCTGTCTGGGAAACCTCAAGATGTGCCCTTTATTGATCCAATTTCGATTAGCGCTCCCGAGGGAGGTTTAACAAGCTAGGCACCCAACCAATCAAATCGATGGTTCCGGCGATCCTTTGCTTATACGAAAACATATTCACGCTTATACATTTGAGGGGATTGCCGCCCATATCTCTTTGTCGACCATATGAAGACACCGAGAATTCGATAATCCACTTTATGAAGAGTCGGTACCCATCGGAATCAAAGCACTTACTTTACTGTTGTTACCCCTAGTCCCTCTGATCCACAGCGAGACCCCTCAAACAACTCCAACTAGGGTTTCTAGAAACATAGGGTTTCTAAAAATAATGATTTCCAAGTACCATGCTCCTCCAAGCATAACCATATCGAGATATCATCTCATACAGGCAGATCTTTCATTCTAGTAAGGTTTCACAGCACATATTCCTATTCCCCAATAAGTGGTGTGCAACAATTGATATACCCAATTTATTCAACTGGTGAAAACACAAGCCTTTATCTCTAATGTTTTTTAGTTGTTTCCCGGTCGATGCCGGATTTGCAATCAGGCTCAAACTTGTGATTTTTGGGGAAAATCCCTCAGCGCAGAAAATTATTAGGGTAAAATTCACCCCATCTTAAATACGAAGAATGCGATACATTGGATTATCGATACCTTCCATTGCACAAACATTTGGCCAATTTATACAAATCCTTGACATTTGCCCAACTCCACCGCAATAGCGATCACATCCATTTCATGTTGATCTGCCAAACCATCAAAGTTGGAAACCCCCACTCGAAGGTCTAGATTTTGCTCAAAACGGTAAGGAGTTGCGGCCCCACAAAGTGGATTCGAGGATCTATCATATCCTTGACGATTCCAAGAGCAACTCCAAACTAGGGCTTTCAAAATTAGGGTTTCTGCTCTTGAATTCCCAAGTATCTATAATTTCCACACCGGCACATGCTTGTTGTTTCCATCTGTAGAATAAATCATCCTCACCACCACAATGGAGTTGCTAGTTGGCTCAACCAACCCTATCCGTTGGATGTGCACCTTAAACGGAAATGTCTTACCTAGCGCCCATCGGACCTAGGATTGTGCATGAATGGATGTGTGTCATTTATAAATAGTTTTAAGTTTCGAGAATATATTCTGCGCTGTATCCGGATAAGTGGAAATTCATCTTGCACAATCCACTGCGCATGTTCTGCGGTAGTAGCCATGGCCTTCTTGCTATTGCACATGCACTTTAGGTAAGTCTTGTTGTTGGTGCACGATTTTGTATCTTTGGCTACGATTACGAACATTGTTGTTCTTGCGGGCGAGAGGAAGTAATGTGGTGTTTTGCTGTTGGAAGTTGATTTCACCTTAACCCGACACCTCATTGGTTAAGCTGGGGTTTTAGGTGTGAGCTAGCTAGGACCTATTAATAAAAATTTGTTAGTTCAAAGTTTTTAATTAGGTTTAATTACCAAATTTTTTACTTTATAATTTAAAAAGTGTGTTTGCTATTTTTGTTTGTGATTAATATCTTAGGCATCATCATGTTACAAGTATTTTCCACTCACATTTCTTTTTCAGTTGCTTGTTGTTGCATAAGCAGTCTTTACCTTGTGTTATTGCCTCTTTTCCACCTACAATGCAGTTGATCGTTCATGAGTGCATTGAATATTGGTGCTTATACAATACATTTCGTCATACCTCTCTTCCTCACATCATTTCATGGTTGTTGACATAGCTTTGAAAATTTTAGAGCATATCCCCCTACACAGCCCCATGAGCCCTCATTGAAACTTTCACTTGTGCAGACTTGACTTTTTTACCCCGGTCTTTGAAAAAAACCACTTGTTGTTTGCGTGAGGTTGCGGTGGCTATCTCAAGAGGCGACTTCCTCACGGGACGGAGTCATTGAAGTCGCATTCTCAACAAGATGTCTATGAGTCTAAATTTATTATCTGGGAGATACGGGCAGTTGTTTTTGGGAGACCTAATGAGTTTGAATGACCCAATACCACTGGCCTAAGCCTTGTGCCCGAGATGGTCTTGGAAATATTAATGATCCTATTTCCTTAACCTATTGTGGTAATCGGGATGTGAAGGTTTGGAACAAGGGCAAACCCAAATCGGGATATCTTCAGTTTACGCCTGTGAAACAACCTCTCTTGCTCGTAAAATAAGTTGGGATCCCTCGTCCTCCCATGAAAAATAAGTGCCACGGAGCACATGAAAATAAGTGCTACAAGAACATGAAACAAATAAGGGTAAAGTTGAGAAAGGATTCCTCTGTAGGAGAATAATGTAAAGACTCAGCAGAGTCTTGCGACCAAACTCGTGGCGACACATAAACACTTGTGATTTCTTAAGTGACTCCATCGGGAGTCTTTGTCCAATCTGTTTGACGTACGGAGAAACAGGAAACTTACTTTAAAAATCTTGAAAAATAATAAACCCACTTCCTTTTCCACATCATCAACGAAGCTACTAGCGTTTGTGAACTCTATACAATGTGTTACGATTATCAAGACCTAAATTTGAAGACACAGTGGACCTATCTTTAAAGGCCAAATTAATACGAAGAATTGCCGCAGAACTTGTTCAATATTCCCTTGCATCACTATCTGGACTCAAACTATTGTTTGTGATATCAAAGCGGATGATGGATTCTACCCGATGGTTCACCATTTGTTGTAGCCGCTACATGACACCCAAAATTTTAGGTATATTTAAAATTAGGAGTCGCACTCATTTATCCGTTGAGGATTTAACCCTAACTTTGTAGAAAATGACATCCTCATGTGTAACTTTGTCCCAAGCCCCTCAGAGCCTTCTCACCATCATGACGAGATACTCTTGTGGTGCACCATGTGTGAAGGGATCACCATGCATACATTTGAATGGAAACTTTCTTTGTGTATTTACATTAAATTTCTTTCACCATGGATTGTCCGAACTTGGTTTGAGTATCACCGAGCTCATAATATGATGTTTATTATTTGGGGCATCATTATCTAAGGTAGCTGTGAACTAATTAATGTTATAATTTTTTCAATACAGTCAATCCATAGATGATATATCGTCAGTTTCCATCACCACACCAAGAAATGCGATAAAGCTAAACAACAAGGTCACATTTGTGTAAAAGCGGGACACTTTCATCCCACATGCCCCCTACCTGGGTGGGAGTGGGACTTAAGGCTACCATTGAAGAAGAACATTTATTTAAGGCAGATGACGAGATACGCACAAATGAGAGAAGGAGAACAGTTAACATTATTTTCAGATAGGAGGATGGATTGTGGTGTATGTTCATTGATCATTGAGATAGAGGATCAAGGAAAGAATTGTTCTATGGGTTGATCGCTGCAACAAGAATTCTTCAACAGTGCACATCGGGATACCTGAAACTCATTTCGTCTGACGAAATATAAAGAATCCCTGGAAGAGTGTTATGGCATTGTTCATCGAAAGTATTGGTTGTCTAACATGGCAATCTAAGTATCTTCTCACATCTATGTCTTCAGAAGTACTTGTGCTGAAGACATTACCAGCTCTTTCAGAAAAAGTGAAGAGATACTTAGAGCATTGTCCTTTGGCTTCTGGACATCTAACTTGGGTGCCTTTATTCAAATATGTATTTATAGTGTTGATAGCTAGTGACAACAATGAAGAGTGGTGGTTGAAAGCAGCCACGGGCATTCATTCACAATACGATGCGGCTGACGGGGTTTTGGAAGAGCAACCCTTTGCATTCTAAAGCTCCATTTTTAGCATCACTGCAAAGCGGGACCCCGGTAAGTTTAAAGATATATATATGACGAAGATCACAGAGCTATGATTGAGAAAAGTTCGGACAACATATGTGGAAAATTAGTAAAACACATGTTTGAGTATGACTCCCACCATCTATCGTGTCTCATCTTCATTCGTAAGAGAGCGAAATAAGTTTCTTTGTCCATATTTGAGGATGGTAACTACGTGTGGAAATGCATAGATGCCTCGCCTATACTCTTAAAGTCACATGGACACTCTCCCTTTATTGCCTCCATTATACTTACTATTGTGATGAGTTAAGACCATGAAAAGTGCAAGCACATCGGGCATGAAGTGACTTGCAGCATGAATTTTGGCTCTCTGCCACAGTAGCAGAGTATATTTGTGACATGAAACAACACCATCGTTTTCCACCCCGGAAAAGAGATTGCAAATGCCAAGTGTTGCATACGGCTTTTACCCTAGGAATATTGGAGGAGGTTAAAAATGCAACTTGATGATAAATTAACCACCCATAGTAATGTCTAAACTTCTCTCCATGCACTGTTTCACGTGGAATTGAGGCTATTCGGATTATCGATTTTTCTCTAAAGGTCTACGAGTGGTTGAATATGCGGCATTAACGGAAACCATTCGTGTATTTCTCTCGCGCATTATGGATGGGGGCATCATAACGTATGGATTTGTGAGAAGAAGTAGAAACGCTCTAGTGAATGAGCACAACATTGACACCTAATCTCTTATTATTCATTATTTCAATTTGGTCTCCTCGTGCCCTTCTTCATGGCTATTTTTATATGAACAAGTATACTCTCACATGGGGTTTCTTCATGTCGTTTTTCGCTACATAAAAATTGGTGCATGATGCTGTTATTCCCTCATTACTTTAAACTTGGACGAGACATACTCTCCACATCGGGAGGGGCCTCTTCACGACGTTTTCTTCCACTGAAATTTCCAAGTACTCCCAAATGCCAAAGCATTGGGTCAATAGTCAAGTGGGAAGATTTACGTGAAAGCTGACTAACAATACTCTTTTTCTAATTTGGCGAGGAAGAAGGGACGTCAACCGCATTATACGTAAAATATCTATTTTGATAAAATCACACTTGGTGCCAGGGACCGTGGCCTCTACGATTTTTTGTGTTGGAGATGTTTGGTTAAGATTACTAATCAAGCACAATAATGCTATTTATGCATAATGCTATTTACGTTGCTTTATTCTCACTTAATGCTATTTCTACGCATAATGCTAAGAAGAAAAAAAACGGATGGGGCATGTGCTGCATAAATCCAAAATACACGCTGCTTTCAACTCAGCCTTCAATTATCACAAATCTAAAACATTTCAATACATATTTACAGGTGCATCAGCATATGCTATGTAGCATGTCTATTTGCAAAGGCCGGGATTGGTTATGTCAAGAGTATGAGAGCGAGTACACACGATCACCCTGTGATGGAATATGAAGAGAGAAGTCACGACAGAGGCAGAGGCATAAGCTTGCATCCCACAAAACACCTTATTAGCAATGCAGGGAAACATATCCGGACAAAAAAACATTGGCTACACGATGAATACCTATGCGTGAGTGGTGGAGACTGTTTCAGAAGTTGTAACTACGTCGAGGTTGCGAGTAACTACGCAGCTGGTTTATTCTATGATGATAACCCCTCTCAAAATTCGATTAATCCAAGAAGAATAATGATGCGGGCTGAGGAGAGATACGAGCCACATTTTGATTCTTCCCTCGTCCATATGGCATCGCACCCATTTCCCATTACTCTAGCGAGTCTCATCCCAAAGAGGCATGCAGCCACACTAGCCATCATGCCACACGGATTAACTCTCGCCTGATCATTCGGAGCCAAGACAGCATCAAAGATGCGACTAGTCAACATCGGGTCGTGAACTGAGAGGTAGGTTGAACATGTAGACGACACTTTGAAAATGCGACCGTGCGACCTGCAGCAGAGGTCGCATTTCATGAAAAAAGTAGTAAGTCGCACTATTCTCGAGAATCCATTTGGGTCGCAGAACTTGCAAAGCCATCCGAGTACGACCACCAGACCATGCGACCAGTAACCAAATGGCTAGTGCAAAAATCGCATGCAAAGTCATCCGAGGTGCGACCATCCAGACCATGAGCATGCGACTAGGTCGCGAGTACGCCAGAGACAGACTAGTTTACACATGAAAGAATGATATCCCACCCAGATCTTCCAAACCATTTTAAAATGGTATTGCACATTCACATGAAAACTTTCATTAATTCATGGAGCCTATGGTTAAGTGGCATATGTTAATAGCGATGGGCTTCATTTTTACTAATAGTGGGTTTAAATATACGTTGGAAAAGTTAAATTATGGTGGTATTACGATGGTTTAAGACCATAATTTGAAATGGTGCTACACTGTGCCTACATGGAAATAAAGAATATGATAGGTAATCGGTCTCGGAGAGGATTCTTTGTGTTTTCGCTGCACCATCAAAGAGATACAAGGTGTTTGAAAGACTAAGCATATGCCTTTTGTTCAAAATGAGTACCATTAAAGACCATTGCTAAATTTACATGGTTTGCAGCACTACTTATCTGCGATGCTAGCTCTAACACCTAGAAGTGAACTAGACTACAGTGAGCATGAGAGAGAAACGACACTTCCTCATGCCAAGCATAGCTTGAGCTTGATGGAGTCTCGAGGAAAATGTTGGGGATAAGTTACGGTGATTAAAGGGGCATAGGAAAGCCTACAAGCCATTCTCTTTGACGACTTAATGACACAACACTTGACCACACAAGGAGTTAAAGTTATCATTTTCACTTGTGCAATTAATTAAATACGCACCCTAACATTATTATTCGATCAATGAAGACATGTAACCTAAGATTATGTGAGCGCAGAGGTGGGACGCTACGATCTACACGATGAGTACGGAAGCTTTTCCCTAGCAAACAAGAGGGCCTTTTCAAGGGAAAGGATGTGGGACAAGGGAATATTGCTATGAAATCAAAGATCAGCAAAATAGAAGTACGCAAGTCGCAGATCCGCTTGAGGTTGCAAGTTGCACAAATTTTCCTCGGGTCTGCAGTCGCGAGGATCGCTTGAGGTCGCAGGGTCGCACATTTACTCGAGTCACATGAGTCGTACGATTTCTTGAGAGTCCTGAGGTCTACAAAATCTACTCGTCGCAAGCTGACAGCGGTTCGAGAGGCAAAAGGTCAAGGAAGCCGAAGGGAGACAGGATTCTTCATCCTACAAATGCACTTCTTCGAGGATTGTAAAAGGATCTTTATGGGACTCCAAAGCCGAGAACATTGTATTACCGGGACTATACAATTTTTGAGTATGAATACAAGAATTTTGAAAAATCCCTTTGTGGATCAGTGTTGATATATGTGGCGGTATGAGTATTATATTTTTTCGGTTTCTAAACATCTTTAGGTAATGGGCTTTGTATCTTTAATTCATATCACATTTGCATGATAGTTTATTGAATATATGTTAATGGTGGTTGAGTTCATTTCGCTTTCTTAATGAATGTTAATGACTTTGTTTATTAGCATTTGTATTTATCATTTAAAACTTTCCCGGAAGTGAAGGAATTTTTTCCATAAGAAGTGTTTCTTTGTGGTCGCGAGCTTGACTTACAAACGCGAAGCCTAATGATGTGTTGTTAGCAACACTTCCTTGACATATGCTTTATTATTTCATCTCACTACACATAGTGTTATGTAAATTTAATGCATCAATAATATGTCTTGTATCATATAATTAGTGTTATCCATAGGTTTATAGAGTTTAAGTGAGACCCAAGAAAAGGAGAAATAGAACAGTAGCCGGACCCCACACCGGGCGGGATCCCTATTCAAACGGTTCCAAGGTCTAATTGGGAATTTCTTTGAGGAGATCCCTGTGTTAGGAAGATATATTTTCACATCAACACAACTATTATTAGCTCTTAATAATAATCGAGGCTCTAAACAACAACTTATTCTCTTGGAGCACTTGATTCGGTACGAGATGTGGCATAGCAGGTGACGGAAGATTACTCTGTTCTGAGGGTTTATAGAGACGCTAATGCATGGAGGACTCAATTAGAACTCAAGTGGCGGAGTTGCCAACTGCAGTTGGAAGAAGTAGTTATGGAGTTGTGTTGAGTTTACTAGGTTAGACTTAGCCCAGGCTAGTTATATCTAGTCTAATTGATTGATACACTAGTGAAGTGGAGTTAATTAAATAGTTAATTAATTCATAATAACTCATTAATAAGTGAAGAATACATCGATTAACTATAGTGCATGGCGATTTCATTAGAGACAAGTGGGAGAGATAGGTGAAAGGGAAAGATAGACTATCTGTTGTGACTATAGTGATGCATTGATTGCATCACACACTCGGTGGAGATGCCAATGAGTTAAAAAATCCAAGGATGGACTAATTTGAATTCATTAAAATCCATTCTTTAGTAGAGATTGCAGGTGGAGGTAGGCTAGCCGGAGTGGCAAAGATCGATGCATGGATTTGCAAGATTAGGCCTAATTAGTGTATGATGGTGTGTTATGCGCTTGTGATGACTTTGTAAGCTTGTATGAGATTTTCATATGATCTCACCAGTACATAATATATAGTTGGGGTTTCGGCTTCGGGCTTTCCCAATTAAAAAAAACTCTGTTATGTGCGATTGAATATTTTTGTTTATGCTTCACATGTGTGTGCGGTTAATTTTTCCGCAAAAGATTAACAAGTGGAATAGATTCGGTATCTTGCATAAAGTTAAATAGCGTGAGATCGAGGTGGATCTTGGACATGTGTGCTTAGTTCATATAATTTCTACATGGTATCGAAGGCGTTTTTTATTGAAGATTACAATTGTGAAGTGAGTTTGTCTTTGGTGGACAATTCCCGAATTTGCTACAAGGAATTCTTGTTGTTGAAATCGAGTATACATTAAGAAATATCTTTCAGCAGGTTGGGAATTGGAGTATGCCCTTGATCAGACTCGAATTACATATTTCGGAAGGACAAGATTGGTAGTCTTTGAAGGATATTAGGCTAAAGGAGTTTATCATTAACGCGATGTTCCTAAGGCAGAGATCTAGCGTCTTTGCATTACTTGATGCATGGCAAAAGAAGACTCAGGGAGATGAGAGAGGATTCTGTTGGAAGGTGTGAAGGACCACATTGTGTACAGCCTTCAAATCCTCATTATTAATGTGGAAGAGTTTGACGGACATGTTCCAAAGAAGAAGTGACTAGAGAGGAAGATTGAGCGCTTAAAGACAAGCTTAGAAAAATAAAAATGGAAAAGCGGGCATGTACAAAAAATACCTCACGAAGTTTGTCCTTTGCCAAGGATGAAATGGGAAGTGGGGATTCTTTTGTTGATGAAGAAGACTTGGTGAGCTTGGCTCTCCTTGAAGCTTGAAGAGTTAACATAGCTACGAAGACTCTGTCAATGGATGGGAGAAGCACTTAGGAATGGAGGCGGCTTTGGTTAGATCTTGCTACGGAGGAGATAAGAGCGGTACCGGGGATGGCTCTTCATTGAAGAATGAAAATGAAGAAATTGTGTGGCTACAAAGCAAGGAAAAGGAAGGGAAGAAATCTTCTTCTAAATCTGGTACGAAAGGTAAGAAGCAAGACTTGTCAGAAGTGCAGAAGTGTTTTCACACATCACGAGCATGAGACATTTCGCCTAACTATCCTGAGAAGAAAGAAGAAGAAGAATAAGCGAAATTTCTGGATATACAGTGGAAGGCCTTGGGCTCGCAATTTGGTGGATTTTTCCTTGATCGCATGCTTGGTTTCAAGCTACATGGGATAGGTGTGATATCTTTACGTTAGATGTGTCTTTCCATATGATGGGAGACAAAGGATTGTTTAGTAACCAGGAGAGAAGGACCTCCGGATGCATATGGAGATAGAAGCCAACGATGGTCGGTACGATTATGACTTGGCATTGGGACAGGCTACCTTTGGATGGATTCGGTAATACATTCTTCTTGAAAAATGACATGCATGTTCCGAGTGAGAGAGAACTTGGTCTCGTTCGCAATGCTGGAAGACAAGGGTTATGATGTTGTTTCGGTGGGGAAAAGCCTTCCTTCGACATAAAACAATGGGTCAAACCAAGAGATAGGGGTTAGAATTAATAATCTACTCTAATCTGAGGTATGGTTCTTGTGCCAATGAGTGGGAAAAGTAGAAGAAGTGGTGAGCCCGAGATGAGGGCGAGAATTATGGCGCGAGGATGTTGGACCATCTTCACCATGGTGCTTTAGAAAATTTCATTAAAATTTCTATAAACTTCCAAAGGGTGCTCTTAAAGTAGTCGATTAGTGCAAGGGATGTGCCATGAGTAAGTTTTATGAAGACCACCTTTCATGAGAAGGAGAACCATGCTTCGGTGATCCTGGAGAGAATTCACCTGGCGTGGACCATTCTCGATTGCTTCAGCAATAAGACTGGGTATTATGTGATATATGTTGATGATTATTCTCGTAGATGTTTGGATCTTCTTCGTACGAATAAGAGTGAAACATTCTCAATGTTTTGTGAGTTCAAGGAATTGGTGGAGGAGTCATGAAGGCAAGTGAAAGCTCTAAGGAGCGATAATGGTGGTGAATACATCTAAGGTGAATTCAAAGGGAACTTAGCAACAAAGAAGAAATTCTAAGAGAACTCATAGCACCTCCTGTACACAACGAGATAGAGGTCATGGAGAGAAAGAAACGAGAATGATCATGGGTCTTGCGACGTCTTTCGTAAGGCTTACCCGATGCACTTGTAGGCAAAAACATGCAAAACGGCGGTTGCTCTTGAAAACCATTGTCCTCATAGAGTACTTGGCATGAATACACCTAAGGAAGATTTCTTTAGTAAGAAGCATGATATTTCTCATTTGAATATTTTTGGCTCACTGACACATTCATGTGACGAAGGATGCCGAGAAGAAGTTGGAGCCGCGCCAACGAAGTTGGGATATTTTTTGGGGTACACGGATACACCCCACAACTATCGTGTATTATGTTTTCCAATACGTTCGGATTGATTATATGCTCGACGGGATATAAAATTCAATGAGGTGAAAGCCATGCAAGTTTGTCGCTTGAGAGGGGCTACACTTGCATGCGGAGAGAGGAACTTCATATTCCCAAAGATGAGCCTTTGGATGTGGATCGGCCACGGGGGAGGAGATTCATGGAGTGGAGGAGTCCACTCATGCAGAACCAAACATCGAGACAAGGCATCAAGCGTACCCACCGAAGGTAGAGGCCGAAGAGGTGGATGCGGCATAGAATGTAGCAATCCTACATCGGGCGCAAACGAGAGACAACCACACAATGAGTATACGGATACATGGCTCTTATGAGAAAATGTATTGTGGCGAAATGTCTTCTTTTGAAGAAGCAACACGGGGGCCCGGCAGGTGATTGCCATGGTGGAGGAGTATGATTCCATTATCGGAAAGCAGTGCTTGGGAGATTGTTCCAAGACCGGTGGGAAAATCATTTGTGGGATCAAGATGGATCTACAAGGTAAAGAAAGTTGTTGATGGGAGCATCGAAAGTATAAGGCAAGATTTGTTGCTGAGGGCTTCTCCACAGTTGAAGCGGATTGACTATGAAAAAACCTTTGCACTGTCCACACAATATTATTCCATACGGACCATCCTTGCTCTCCTCGGGCGCAAATGGGTTGGCACATTCATCGGATGGATGTAAGAAGAAACTGCGTTCCTTAATGGGTGGTCACTTTAATTGTTTATTAATTTAAACAATTCAGAGTGCCCTATAAATTGTCAACCAAAGTACTGCTTATTCAAAGGAAATCACATACAGCCATATTCTCAATCTCAATAGCAATGAAATGTTGTAGTAAAAATTACACTAATCACACCTTGCTCAAACAAAGTAAGTCTCACATAAAGTTAAACGAAAATCCTTCTGTGCAGGACAATCATTAAAATCTATGGATTACATTAAAAAGACAACGATCTGAAGAAAATCCAATCTTGCCAAAAGGAAAGACTAATTATGCTATATGAAGAACATGACCCTATTCCCCAAGTGGGAATATTATTTTTGTTACGATTACCAAGCTTTCACATATTCTATAAACCAATTAAAATAATCCAAAATTATCTGAAAATGGATTATAGGAAAACAATACAATAAGTAATGGAAACAAAGTTTTAACAATGAATATTGAGTTGATATTATAAATGATTCAACAAATAGAGTTTAAAAAAGGCGCCAAATGAAAAGAAAAATAAATGAACTACAAAAATAAATGGGTGAATCTTGTGAAGAAGGTGGGCCTTCCCTTCTCTAAATTCTAGAGATGAATTAAACAAATGTAAGACAAGCTTTTGTTCATACTGGCAAAAGTAACATATTACAAAGGAATTACGTTATGACAGAATAAACCTCCCAGAATCTCTAAATTCATCCCTCTAATCATGATCTCCTCTTTTAAGAGAACCTTATTCTGATGATTTACATTACAAGAAATCCTATTTTTAACTCAATCGAATCTTCTATACTAAAATAGGGTCCTTTTGTTCTTCCATAGCAAAATGTTGTTGCAATGGTTACTATAGTACTAACCCAGGAGAAATTACAATTGTTACAGCTAGTGGAGGCAGCTTCCTTACTTGTCTTTTCTTGTTGTTGTCCTTGCCTAAAATCTTGCTTCAAAATCGCAAATCACGATCGTTTCTTAAAGAATGAGATTTGTGTACTTTTGACTATTTCAGCAATGAACTGTGAATTGTTTCAAAGAATATAGTCTTCGCACAAATGTGATAGATTAATCGCAATCTTCAAACCGTCTTAGCACTATATATCCTCGATTAATGATTAAATATGAAAGTAATGTAAAATTATATGTAAAAAAATTAAATATATAGTAAAAAGAAGAATATTATATACTTTGGAAAAATGAATGAAAAGTAATAGTGCTTTTAAATATGGATTGAGAAAGAGTGGAATGATAAATAAATGTATGGTCAAAATGGTACATTATGGGGTCCTAACATCCCCCCCAACCGAAAGAGTTGCATGTCCTCATGCAACTTTAGTCCTAGGTCTGAGTCTCAACATTGGCTTTGGTGATGGGGACATTTATGCAATAGCTATGGAAGGTGCTATCCTGTTAAAGGTCGAATCTCAGACATTTTGCAATCTCTACCAAGTCGCTACTTCATCCTTGTTAGCCAACCTATAATTAGCATGATATTCTTCTCGCTAGCATCCATAAAATGGGAAAATGAAAGTGGTACCCTATCCAATTCTCAAGACATTACCGAACACATCCGATATAATTGGATACTCTGTATAATGCGCTTTCAAGGTTGGTAGGGCTAAAAGGATTATACTCCTACCTCTCCTTAGAGGATTGTTGCCAAAACACATTTTTTTCTCTTTGAAGCAACAGCTTCATTGACCCTAATGAATTGGTGACAATCATGGAGTAATGAAGCTCGTAATTGTTGTATGTGTTCAATCATCCCTCGCTTCTACAAAAATTGATGATATTTAGCCACAAAGATGGCAGGATTTTGAGGTTTCTGCCTTATCTAGAGAAGGTGGTTTTCTTCATTGTGCTCCGGTTGCAAGAAAAGAAATTTTCCATGTAATTTGAATAGCAAGAAAAGAGGCAAATGCCCTGATTCGAATATCACCAAATCCGCAGGGTTAAGATTAATCTTTCTATTTTCAGGATATCTTCATTATGGAGGTACAACTCACATAAGTAAGTGTCGATCACTTGTGGAGGATTCTATAAATGTTTTCACAAACCTGCTCGTATGTAAGAACCTCATGGGGTCTTCTATCCTTAACTTCTTTTAACCGAAAATAAACAAGGAAACCGAGAGAAATAAAGCATATTTTAGAGATGGTTTCAGTGGCCAATAATTTTTGTGACTTCTCCATGAAACATTAAGAGCAATTTTCTCCTTTTAGCTCTTTATTCTCTTTCTTGTAAACTCTAAATTTCTAGTGATCCAGGATATTGGTGGCCACCCGCCTATTCCACTTGGGGCCCCACCATTGTCTCTTTCAAGCTTTTTCGCCTGCAAGACAACTTACTATTTTTAGTAGTTTTTTCAAGTCTTGGAACTTTCTGAGCCGTTTTGAGGCCCTAAACGACATTTCTTGGGTATCGCATTCTCCAACGAATACTGTCTCGTTTCAAAATGATATTTGTGGCGAAATTTGTAGTCCCTGACAGATCTTTATAATGATGTATCATGTGCGTCAAACGAAGATAGTATGCCAAAGTTACGTCCTGTAGTTGAAACACTAATTTACCCAAACAATGGCCCATATTTTTGCACTTCATCTCCTAGGGTTAGGTTTTTGGATGTTTAGGGTTCAAAATTATTTCTCAATAATAAATAGGCTCTGTAGCCTCATTATAACTTAGTTCGTAGGTTGTAGCCACACATCTCTCCTCGCAGATAGCTACCAATGCTCCAGCTAGTTTTATTTATCTCCGTCCGTAAGCAAATTTCAAATTTTTCGACATTAATGAAATGAAGTGTTATTTCCGATACATCTCTCTATATTTATGGTTATGTATTTATTCTCGTTGTGTTCCCGCATAAATCCGGATCAGCTTGTATCAAAGCGGTCTGCTTTTCTTGATCCTTCTTTGCATGTCCCCAACGAGGGTCGTGGGTATAAGGAGCTAGGGGCTCGATCTCGTGGAACCTTTACAATATCACCAAACCCCGACTCTGCGCCCATGGGGGATGAAAAGAAAGATGAGGGAGCAGGAGATCCTATCAAAATATTTCTCGCAGGAGGCCTCGAAAAACAAAGGAACGCGATGATGGATAAATTTTCCCGTATCCTTCAATGGCCGCCCACCGGCGCGCATCGGCATCCAGCAGGCTCACCTCCTGAGGTGCGACTCCTTTTAAGGTACAAGTAAATTTTGACATTCCCATATTTGAGGGTCAAATAGATGCGTATGTCATATATAGATGGTTGAATCTATTAGAAGGATATTTATTGGTTCATGACTTTTTCGATAGGGAGAAGATTATTTTTGCACTCCTCAAAGTTGCCCCCCATGTCAAGGATTGGTGGGAAACCCACCGTGAGAAAAAGGACGAGATGTAACCCTCTCTATTCTCGCGCTGTACCCACTTGGAATTATTTTTGAGACACCATCAAGGAACACTAATATCCCGTGGGGAGCTATGAGGACAAGTACATACAATGGACCACATTGCGGCAACAAAGGGATCAAGATGTGCATGAGCCGACGAACTGCTCCATACCCCGCGCACCAAGTCAGCATCAAAGATTCAGAAACATCCAAAGCAATTATTTTAGCTGTTCAGATAGATACATTTAGGGAGGAAATGGAATTCCTCGACATCTCCTCGCTTGGTACGGCATACCGGTATGCTGCCAAGATTGAGTAGAAATTCAAAACAGAAGAAGTGAGACTTGATCCGGCGAATTAAAAGCAAGCGAAAAGGTGCTCCTAAACCGCAGAACAAAGGAGGAGCCAAGGTATGGCGACTCAAGACAACTCGTCGAAGCCACAAGCAAAGAAAACACCGTTATAAAGCCAAAGAAGGACACGGGAAAGTGGTGTGAGTTCCATAAGAGCTCCACCACAACACAAGTGAGTGTCGGGGCCAACCCGCCTGTCAGGCCGAGATGTGGGCTTCTCAGCCGATGCATGCTCCGACCTCCGAATTAGAACCTAACAAGGGGAATGAAAAAGGGAAACGCATTATTGATGCGCATCCCAATGCCACCGTTGCCACTACAAAGATCCGTAAGGAGGAACTAGAAGATCCGAGGAGGAGGAACGTCTCTTCCACCGTATGTGGGTAAAGGGGTTCCCTCGCATGCTTCATTGTCGACAATGGGAGCCAAAAGAACCTCATTTGTAGACTCCATGAAGCGGTTGCGCCTTTGCCGACCACGCTCACCCACATCCATACACCATCGTGGCTTCACCAAGGACGAGATCTCCGCGCCGCCCAATAGTGCCGCCTTCCCTATAGCATCAAGCCCTTCTGCCGCATGAGGTATTATGTGACGTTGCTCATATTGATGTTTCTCGATGTATTATTAGGAAAACCATACTTGTGGAAGCGTCATGCCGTGTATGAGTCTCGGCCCTGCGTCGTTAGTCATATTTCTTTGGGAAATAAGTTGTACAGATACTCGCAGGTACCACCTCCTACCACTATCTCTTTGGTTACCGCAAAACAATGCAATAAGCTCATTTCCCAAACCAGGAAATTTGTTTTCCCGATGATCCACCCCTAGGGCAAGAAGAAGACCGTGGCCACGACCTCCGCACAGTCTCTCCGCACAACAACAAAAAATGGATAAGGTTTCGAGGAGCACGGACATTTTCACCCCACCCAGCCGTGGGTTCCTCCCCGCACTCATCGTCGGGCACCCGATCGGGACCGACCCCGTGCGCTCGGCTACTCCAACGACCGATCGACGTACCTCCGTTTCAGAGAACGATGAAATCAAGAGGCATATTCGTGAGCCGCCACAGGCGGGCCCGCGCATCCCGACCAAGTCTTACGCCCGCGGAGTTCGACGAAGCGGGTACTGCGGGGAAGAAGATGGAGTGGAGACTCCGTATCGACTATCGGGCACCTAAAAAAGATCACCGGTCCTAATAGGTACCCGATCCCATGACTTGATGACCGGACCAAACTCAAAGGTGCAAAAAATATTTCAAATTCGGGATTGACTTGAAGCTCGGTATCACTGTGTACCGATTGAACCTTCCGATGTGTAAAGACTCCGCCTTCAAAGCGATGAAGGCCTTTTCGAATGGCTAGTCATGCCTTCTTGCTGACGAATGCCTCGCAACCTTCAGCGGTGAGGATGATGAAGACATTCCGGTGTGGCCATTCACCAACTCATTTGTAGTGGTGGCCGGATGACATTCCGATCTTCACCGTACTCTAAGAGCACCTTCACCACATCCGACAAGTCCTCCAAACACCGCGACAACACAAGTTGTGTGCCAATCTAGAGAAGCACTTTTGTGATGACCTAGGTTCAATATTTTGGATACATTATTGATGAAAGGGGGTGCATGTGGATTTAGCCAAGGATCTGTCATTCGGGATTGGCTGTACCTAACTATTGCGAACAGAGTTTGGCACTTTTCTAGGTCTTGCTAATTTCTACCGGAGGTTCATGTTTGGATTCTCTCATATCACTCGCCCTTGAGTCAAGTCACCAAGGGAGGAGCGAGAGAAAAATTATTTTGGTTAGAACCTCAACATAAGGCGTTCACAGAATTGAAAATCACCTTTGTTCTCATTTCAAAGGTTTTACTTTAACAGACTTGCAATAGCCATTTGAGATCGAGAGATGATGCCTCGACTATGCTATTGGGACAGCTTCTACTCAATGGTGGACATCCAAAGGCATACTCACAAATTTCGTACATTTTATGACACAAGCCAAGTATCCCACTTATGACAAAGAAATGTATTCCACGTGCAAGCTTGTCGACAATGGAAGCATTACATTTTGGGAAGGAAACAATCATCCACACATTGCGACCACCGGCCTCATGGGGCCATACATACACAAGGAAGTTGCACGATCACCATCGTAAGTGGTCCACATATCTGCAACAGCTTCATTTGAACATCAAGTACAAAAAAAGGTAGTACCAATAATGCTGCACGTTCCCGCCCGACCACCGATCGTGGCGCTCACCACCCTGCTCAACTCTTGTGGGCATGAGACTTCGATTGGCCGCTTCTCTATGAGTGGACAAGAGAATTCGACCCACACTTACAAGGCACTCTTGGGGGTACGCAAGTTCCAAATTTTCACCTCCAAGATGCACTTTTATGTCACCTCGGGGACACCTTTTTGTTCCTTCAAGCGAGTGTGCCAAGATGATATGGGAAGCATACTACAAGCCGAGTCGCCGGGCATTTCGTGTTCGAGAAAATGGGGGAGCAATCCTCGTTGCACTATTTCTATTTGCAAAACCTTCGAAAGGATGTTGAGAAGCACATCGCATCCCGCACCGCTTGTGCCATTGCCAAATTCAACATCAAGAAGCAAGGCCTATATACCCGCTACCTACCCCTAGTCAACCTTGGGAATCCATCTCCATGGATTACATGTCGGGCCTACTTTCTACTAAGTAGGGAAATGAATATGTTTTCATGGTCGTCGACAGATTCTCGAAGATGGCCATCACGGCGGCCCGCAAGAAGAATATCACAAAGCAGGTTGTCGCTAAATTATTCTTTGAACAAGTGTGGGTGCACTTTGGGATCCTGCCGCCCATCATATCGCATCGGGATAGTGTGTTCCTCAAGACATTTTGGTCCAAACACTGGTCAATGTTGGATACCAAGCTCACTCAAGTCCATAGCTTTCTATCCCCAAACAGATGGCCGCATGTGGTTTCCACAATGTATCGATTGTACACATTCGAGGCATGTAAAATTCAAGCATCCATGCACATGGGACGAGAGCTCTCCTATATGTACAACATAGTTATAATTGGTCTCTCCACGCTCAATCGGCCATAGCCTTTTCAAGTGGGCTTGGAATTCCAACCACTATGTCCTATTGACGTAGCCATACCATTTGCGCCTACTCGTGCCAATTCAGCCTCATGTCCAAGCCTCAAGTTGACAAAGCAAGTAGCTTCATCGAGCACATCCAACACATCCGCCAATAGGTTCATGATATATTGGAAAGAGCCATGCTAAGTACAAGCAACACCATGATCAACACCGGTGCTACACACAACTTCGGTGTGGGTGACAAAGTATGGTCGCATTTGCGTAAGGAGCGCCACCGGAACCCACCGCAAGCTTCGCCCACTCCGATACGTGCCGTACACCATCACCAAGGCCGTAAAGAACAATACCTTCGATCTCGTATTCCACCATTCCCTGGTCTACGCCCCGCCTTCAATGTGGATCGCCTTTATCCTTACTTCCCACCTCTACTAGACACCTCGTACATTGCGTAACAAATTCTCACATCAACAGAGTTAAACCTGCATTGCATGTTAAGGTGCCAATTACGTATCGTATCATGGACATGAAAATAAAGAGCACTCACCAACAAAATACTAACCGTATCGGGTTGTCAAAGCTAGCCAACTTCGCACCAAGGCAAGTGGTTCACCAGTGGACCAAGTTCAAGATAAGTTTCCTCATCTCATGGAGGAACTCAACGCAATGGGGACCATTGTCTCCCTAAGGGGGGAGGAATTATCCAGTAGTATTGTACACTCGCCTATTCCACTTGGGGCCCCACCATTGTCTCTTTCATTTTTTCAGTTTTGGCACAACTTACTATTTTTAGTAGTTTTAGGTCCCGAACTTTCTGAGTCGCTTTTGAGGCCCTAAACGACGCTTTTTGGGCATTGCACCTCCAATGAATATCATTTTATACTTTAATGATATTCATGGTGAAAGTTTTATTCCTCGGATATATCTTTCTAATGATGTATCATGTGCGTCAAACGGAGATAGTATGCCAAAGTTACGTCCCCGAGTTGAAACACCAATTTACGCAAACAGGCCCATATTTTTGGTGCTTCATCTCTAGGGTTAGGCTTTTTGATGTTAGGTCTTCCATTATTTCTCAATAAATAGCCCCGAGCCTCATTTTAACTCATTTCGCAGGCTCCGTAGCCGCCACATCTCTCCCGAGATAGCTACCAATACCCTAGCTAGTTTTATTTCCTACCGTCCGTAAGCAAATTTCGCTCTTTTGATATTAATGGAATAAGTGTTATTTCCGTTGCATATCTATATTTATGGTTATGTATTTATTCGTTGTGTTCCTACATAAATCCGGACGTCTATAGTGTCCGCTCCCTGTGTCTCCCAATTAGAATTTATATGATTCTCGCTAAACCAATTTGTGTTGTTTGTGTTGTTTTATCTTGGGAAATAACATACCGTTTCTCCCACTTGTTCATTATTTCCATCTCTTTCCATGGTTTAGTTTGTGTTCCGACATTGCAAGTGGTAGGCTAAGGTGTAGTATGAGCAGCGTAATTAGTTACGTGCCGTGATACCCGTACCTTGACTTCTTTTTCCTAGCCTTGAAGGCCCTACCGGTTCTTGTGTGACAGTAGGGTGTTCTTTTGACTCCGCAGAGGATGTAGATGCTTCCGACATTGGAACTTGAAATATCTTATATCCCGCTTGCCGGTTAGATGTTTCCACATTGGTAGCACATATATTATTTATATGGACTACTTTCATGTGTTTGTCCGCCAATGATGCCGCATGGGCCGTGGTATAAAAACTTAGCTCCCCGTCGAAGGCTTCCCTTTCCATTACCAATTCTCACTTATAAGCTTCTAATTATGATTTTAGAAACTAATTTTCTTTCTAAGAGGGAGGCCATGGTGGACTGCCCGTGTATCAGCTTTTCTTTCTCCGGAAGTTGATTGCCGTGTTTCAAATTCGTAGCTAGTTCTCGGTGACAACAGAGCTAGTTCTTTGTGGCGGCCATCGGATGAGTAGCATCTTGGATGTCTAATTTTTCACACGCGACCGGGTTCTTGTGTTTCACTCGCTTAACCTAGCCGGGTTCTTGTGAGTAGTTGTTGATTGGGTAGTCAAGCCTGTGGGACAGCCTACTTGTTTTGTAGAAAATAATGTCATATATTACCCCGGGCATCTCGGTTCCCCGTGTTTTAGTGCTACTTCGGGTGAGACAGTAATAATTCCAGTATTTAGAAGGGTGGTGATGAATGGAGTTTTAACAAAATCTGCCAAGGTGGCCGGGGTAATAGGGAATGTTTTGCTTTAATAGACGACCTCATTAGTCTCCTAGGGAAAAGAAAGCAGTAAGTGCGTAGTTTTCTTTTTCTTTTCATGAGAGGGTTTTTCCATAGGAGAAGGGCTATCGAGGAGGTAGTCGCTTTATTTACGACCCTTTGTTTGTCTTTTTGATAGGGAGGCGGTTTTAGTTCACCTTTTCCTTTTTATGACTAGAGGAAGATGGTGGTGTATCGGCTCGAGAGTCATCAATCGGAAATGTGGACTCGTAGGATCGTATGACTCGCCAAGTGGTGAGATGGACTTGGAGAAAGGTTAATTGGATTAGTTGGTTCCGTGGATGGAATTGATGGGGAACTGTGAATATTTTCTCGTTGCTTCTCGTGGAAATTTCTAGAACTTCTCGAGGATTTTGAGAAGCCGAGGAATTTTAGCAACTTGCTCGTGGGGTAGGGGTAGGTTGTTTAGAAGAGGTTTTTGTTGAGAAACCCTTCTCAATCGGCAAGAATCGAACAAGGTGGTGATGGGTGAGGGAAAGGAGTGGGAATTTTACCCGTCTACAATAATATGACATATTTCTAATGCATCCAAGTAAATAGTAAGGAATGTTTACTAGTCTACCATGTCGTAAATGGTTTAATAAGAAAATCATTCCGATAGACTTACCTCGATAGCGACCTTTCACAAGTGAGATAATGCTTGACGACCCGCAACTTTCGGGCCAAGGAGGTGGCAATGAGTGAAGTCCAACACCCCGCCTTTTAATATCGACTTATTCTCCCGGTAGAAGAAAGTCCTATTGTGCATTCAAAATGATGTGCTTTCGACTAAACCATTGAGTACCAAAGGGACTTACATTCGAAACTTGTACTATGTCACCTTTTGAAACCTGGAATTCGAACTCCTGGAGCGTAGAATGGTCTTCCCCGAAGATTTTTTTCAAATTCCAGACCTCGTTGTGGATCGAACCTTGGTTCCTCAAAATATCCCACCCATCCCCGCCCGCCGAAAATTCCGGTACGCGTCTCGGGAACAATCTCGCAGCTATCGAGTTGGGCCTGCTGCTCAATAGCGCTCTGGCCATCCCATAGTTAACCAACTTTGGTAAAATGCGTGAGGCAAAGAGCGACACGGACTTCGAACATAGTAAACTTTGTGAATGAGAACAAGGAGTAAATTCGTGAAGAGGCGAAGTAATGTGTAGGAGTAATGACGTTAATTGGCATGTTGTGAAATGATGGCATATAATTTCGAAATTTTACTGTCAAATATGGTGAAATTATGTTTTTAAGTGT
Source organism: Pinus albicaulis (assembly GCA_034641835.2). Classification (NCBI taxonomy): domain Eukaryota; kingdom Viridiplantae; phylum Streptophyta; class Pinopsida; order Pinales; family Pinaceae; genus Pinus; species Pinus albicaulis. The sequence continues at coordinate 29,031 of JAXQQM020064997.1, forward strand.
GCGGAGATTGTGGTCATAATGAAAATCTTCTTTAAACCATAGTTTAATTGTATTTACAAAATTTACATACCTCGTATTTACTCTTGATTTGTAGTTCGAAAATATAGTGCTTGTTTATAATGGCTCAATAGTCATGGAAGAACTTTAGAACTCTTGAAACATAAGGGAGATCATATTAGAGATTTGCTTGATCATAAAAAGGCAGTTGAATGGATTTAATTCACACAAGGAATAAAGGAAATGAAAATGAAGGACTTGGAAGAAGTTGCATAATAAGTGTTTTTTTAGAGGAAGAAAATGGTGTTTCTCCAACGGAAAATGAATGAAATGATGCCGAAAGTGGTGTTTCAGCAATGGAAAAATAGGGAAAGTGTTGCCGAGGAGTGATGTTTTAGCGTTGGGAAAATGGGGAAAATATTTGCCGAGAAATGGTATTTTAGCAATAAAGAATAGGGAAAATATTTGTTGAAGAATGGTGTTTCAGCAATGGGAAAAAAATGGGAATGATAAGAAAGGGAATAAAGGGAATGAATGATGAAATGTTACCGGGAGATGGGGAAATGAATTTAAGTGGGGGAAGCAAAGCTTCTCAAAATGAAGCTTGATCTTCTTATGGTGAAATTGTCCTTCCTCAAGCCCTTCCTTGATTAAGAATCCGCAAAATAATCAATTGTAACATGGCAACCCTTGACAGTGATTATTAGTTTAAGAAATCTAATCTAATACTAAAAATACAAGTGTATCACAATTAAATGTAGTGAGGAGCGTAAGACTCCCCTAAAAAGAGATATTGCATCCGCCATGCAAGTGGCCTTAAAATATATTCTTTAGAAATAAGGCGCTCGGTACAAACGAAGCTGTATTATTGTATTTAATAAAGGGTATTTTAGAGCTATCAATTGTTAAGAGCCTTACTGCTCCATTGGGAAAAAAATTATCTACTCATAAATGGTCCTGTACCTATCTTGTACGTGGCTTCCTTGAAAGTTTTCAAATCGAGAATCATACAATAAAGCCCAATTACCTTTTTGAACTCAGTTTCGATGATTTTATCATGCCACTTTTTTCTTTGATGTTGGATCATAGTTGTCCGATGAATGGCATCTAATATTTTTTCATCCAAGCTTCATGAAGCTACCGCAACTGCCGGCTCCGTACATCACCAAGTCAAGGTTAACATTCAAAGGGGCCCTTAATATTTAATGCAAATTTTAAAGAAAAACAATAACACTTTTACCATAAGCCAATTCTTAGGGAGAAAACTCCGTAGTATTTCTCCAGTGTAGTTCCGTAAGCCCAAAGTGCTTCAGTAAGCCTTTGAATTAATCCTTCCAAGCATCCTTCATCGTTTTGGTTAGAATGGCTTCATTACTTTTTTTGTACTTTCCACCTCGCCCATTGGTCGGGGTGGTATGGTGTATTCATTCTATGTGGAATGTGATATTTATGAAAGGAAGTTTTGAAACCATGAGAATTGAAAGGAGGTCCTCCATCTCAGAATTTATCTCTAGGGATTCCAAATCTAACAAAGATTTCTTCAAATAAGAAAGCTAGAATGCCTTCTTCATTAGCTCTAAGAAGTTATTTAGCCTCCACCCATTTAGTCATGTAATCCGTGCGTACTAATATATAAACTCTTTGATTGAGCGGAGAATTAATGGGTCCTATAAAGTCTAAGGCCCATATTTCAAATGGTTCAAGTATTACCCGGGGGTTTAATGAATTTCATCTCTATGATTAGTTGGACTCATTCTCTCGATAGCTATCACAAGCCTTAACACATTTCATTGCATCCTTAAAGAGCGAGGGCCAATAACCCATCCTAAGAATTTTATGTGTCGTTCTCTTATCAGAAAAATTCTCCGTTAAGGGCTATCATGACAAGCTTTTAGTATACTTCACACCTCATCCTCTCTAATGCATCTCCGAATTTCATGATCAAGTCCTCAGATAGAAAAGACACCCACTTATCCAGCTATACCGAGCACTTTTTTGAATGATTTTCTTCTCTCACGATGTGATAGGAGTGATGGTAGCTTCCGCAACCAAATAATAAAATGTTCAAGATACCATAGATGAGAAGATACCGGGTAACAAATACTCATCAGGAAAGGAATCATCTACCGGAATATTATGATCGCTTTTAACCGAGAAAGGAAATCAACAACAACATTTTACGATTCTGTCGATCTACAATTGTAATATCAAACTCTTGTAATAAAAATAAATATCTCGTGACCTGAGCGTTTTGTAATGCATTTTTTCATTAAATACTTAATGGCCGAGTGATTAGTATGGACAAAAGTAGAGAGTAACCAGTAATGTAATGTCGAAATTTATTAATAGCATAAATTACTCGCTAAAAAATCCTTTTCTGTGAATCGTATAATTAAGCTTTAAGAAAAATAAGTATTCTTACCGATAAAAGTAGATAGCATAAGGTGATGGTTTTACTCTTGTCCCAAGACAAACCTCCAATTGCAAGATCTCGAAGCATCGAAGATATATGAAAGGTGCCCAATCAAAGTCCTCTCAAAATAAATGAGCCGTGGATAACCGATGCTTGAGTTCTACAAAGGCCTTCCTAGCAAAGAATAGTCCACTTGAATTCAACATTTTTCTATAAGTAACACAAATAAAGGAGAAGTACCTTGGAATTTTTTTTAATCAATCTCCGTGGAATATCCAACATGTCCTAGAAAACTTCTCACACGCTTGTGTTTTAGGAATAAGAAGGTTCCGAATGACTTGTATTTTGGATGGATCTACCCGAATTCCTTGAGATGAGATAAAATTTCCAAGAACTACTCCTTCACTCATCATCATATGACATTTTTCGGTGCTTAAGGAGAGGTAAGATTGTATACATCGTTTAAGTACTTTCTCAAGATCCCGTAATGCATCTTCAAAAGAGACACCATATGGGATAAATTCATCCATAATATTTCCATAGAGTCATTCAAAGATATCGAAAAGATTCTGAGAATCGCCCTTTGAAAGGTTGTTGGTGACATAGTCCAAATGGAAGAACTCTATAGGCAAAAGTTCCCCAAGGTCTAGTAAAAGTGGTCTTATCTGGTCTTGGGGTGCAATTCTAATTTGGTTATACCCGCTAACCATCTAAAAAGGAGAAGAATTTCTTCCCCGAAAAGATATCCAACACCGATCGATGAATGAAAAGGAAAGACACACACCTACTTCCCGTTTTTCTTAGGAATTATTACCAATGGGGAAACCCATTCACTCGTTAGACATAAGGTATATAAATCCCGCATTAAGAATTTCAAGTTCCTTAACAATTTCTCTTAAATTAGGGTTCATTTTTCGTTAGTTGACAGACCGGTCGACATCCTTCCTTGATATAGATACTATGAGTACATAATTCGTGGGAGATTCTTCATGCCCGTATATTCCCATGCAAATGATTCCTTATTTTTCAGCAAGAATTTCATTAATTGTTGTGTTTCGAAAGAATCGTCGATCAGATTTATGTTCGGGTGTTTTTCAGGTTCGATTTCTACCGTTATGCTTTGTATGAGATGGTAGTTGATGTTTGAGTTTGATATTTAGATTTAAGATTTTCTCGGGTATCCGATTCCAAGAGTGGCAATCCGGTTGATTATGTGTTTCGTAAAATCACAAAGGAGGGTTCAAAAATAAAATTATTAATTACTTCATCCTCGCTGGTATCTTTAAGGTTTAAATCTTGTCTCGATAGTCAAAATCAGCTTGATAGCATTATCATCATAGTCCATCCATACAAAATTCTCATTATTAATCTAAGTGGGTGTATCATGAGGGTAGAGAGTAAGTCATGTAGTTTCATATCCATTGGAAATTTTCATTGAACTAGACTCACTCGACAAAGGCATCTACTGTGGCTAACCAAGGCCTTCGCAATTAGAGGATGTCCCCCCAACTTTGTTTTAGTTTGTAACACCACAAAGTTAGCAGGTGGTAATTCTGTGACTCAACCGAGAGATAATCAAGTCTTCAATAACTCCTTCGGTTTGATTGTAGAATGTTTGGTGTATCTCCGATTATGTTCTTTAGTTGTAACAATTGTGAAGTTTCAAGAGTCATAATGTTTATAGCAGTGACCTAAATCTACCGTAACCTAGGGATTATTGTTTTACCAATTTGGACTCCGTCATAAAGAGGATGGCCGGGTCACCATATTTAACCGGAGGATTCATCGACATTAATGCAGATAAATCTCCCATAACATGGACCGTAAGGGGATCTTTATTTTTCCCTACCAGGTTTCTTAACACAAATATCTCTCATGGTTTTGGCATAAATCGGTACATCTCTTAGTTCCCGTAAGAGTGGAATTTTAACATACGTATCTCCGCAATTCCCTAAAATATTAAAAGCAAGTGGCTTAGGCGTTCTAGTTAAAACTAAACTCTGTGAATGGTGGCTCCGTTGTTTCAACACCTCCTTATTAGAGGGTAGTTGTACCTCTTTCTCGTGAATCATGTTTTTCAATTCCTTCTTTATCAAAATCAAGAGGAAACATCATCGATAGTGGGTCTAACTATTTTCCCGCATCGTATGAATGTCATTACATTGTGCAGTAGGAAAACATCAAATATAGGCTTGTCTCCGAATATCAAAAAATTGCACAAAGCCTTTATTATTGGGGTTAGGATTGGGTTGCACAGAATGGGTCTCATCATTTGATTATCTCGTGAGCACCCGATGGTAGAGGAAGCGGGTTATTTAATTTTGAGGAAATTGATTCGGAAAAGGGAGTTGTTGACCCCTCCAATCGAATTCCATTGATTAAAGTAAGATTGTTGTTGTGGGAGGCTAAGGAGTCCACATTGCAAAAGATCTACAAAGTGAGGGTTTTTTTTTGTTGCATGGGTGGGTAATTCATTTGATTGAAGGAGTGGTATCGTATCTAGTTAAAGGAGGGTAATTTTCTTGTCCAAAAGAAGGATAATTATTCAACGATTAGAATATGTAAATGGCATATTAGAGTTCATACCTTTGTCCCCGTGGTTGCCATTTTCGTGTCACTGCATAGATCTGTCAGCCTTCTTCGCTGGTTTCAATGCTACTTTTTATTCCCGGTAAAGAAGCGGGCATTGTTGTGTTTCATGATCCTTCTCACAAAGGGTGAAAATTGGTATCTTTTCCAATGGGCATTCCCTTAGTGGATTTTTGCCCTCGCATTTGACAGTATTGTATCAGAATCGCTTTCTTCTTTGGCTTTGTTTCTTCTTAAACCGCAAGGTTTAACCGTGAAGCAAAAGAACTTAACATTTCGCTTTAAATTCTTCTGCGGAATTACCTATTTCGGCTCTTGTTGCTCCTCCACCTGGCTGAGCCTCGAAACTCTTGAATATGTAGTATCTCGTTGTTTGACCCGGGTCCTTGCAACTCCTCTTGAACATCTTTGCTTGTAGGTTAACAATTTCATCATATGAATCTTTAGATATATCCCATTTACCAAGCATATTCAACATATCTAAACAATCATCTCTCACCCCTTTCAAGAATATTGTTTTAAGAATATCTTTACTAACATCAGATGATTGGATCTTTGCAAATTGTATTGTAGTCTTTCCACAAAGTCCTCCGCATTTTTGTCCTCCTTTTGTACCATCTTAAATAGTTCCTCTCTTTTTCTCTTTTTCCACAGTAGTCTTGATATTTAAGTAGAAATTTATGTTTCATCCGTACCCATGTTGTGATTACATGGCCTCCAAGACCATGAACCACTTAGTGCATTTCCATTTAAAGTTGTTGGAAATAGCTTCAACTTCTCGGGAATTAGTAACATAATCATAACTTCGCATAATATCAAATTCAAAATGAAATTCGTCAGATCTTCGTAATATAAACCATGGAAGTTAGGTGTCGAAAGTGGATATTCTTCATGGGAGTTGTCTTCCAGGGAGATCACCACAGGGAAACCCCAAGGTAGAGAGAGGGACTCTCATCTTTTCCCTCTCATTTAGGATCTACTTGTCCTCCACCGAAGAATCCTTCATTGTTCCCTTCCATTGTTTGATATCTCATCGCACTTGCTCGATCCTGCTGTTTTATACTAGCTTTCCGAATGTTTTCCACCGGCTCTTCAAACTCTTTCTACCGTTCTTCAACGTTTCATTTCGGTTTTTCAACACTTGTTGCCGGTTCTTCAACACTTACCGCTAGTTATTCAACGTTCTCAAGGCTCACAACTTCTTCTCGTTTACACTGATTGAGGGGAGTGTTGAGGTTTTTGCCTTCGAGAGCTCGCCTCCGAGAAGATTCGCGCTTTTTGATATGATATCATCAATAAAGGTCTTTATTCCTCCCCTTCCTTTACCTTTTCACCTATAGGGTTAATTTTTCTATGGGTTCCGCGTCTTCATGAAATCGCACATCCGAAAGAAAAACATCAATGCTTTCGAAATCTATAATTGCCTTCCCTGAAGAACGACGCCAAAATGTTGGTCACTTTAATTGTTTATTAATTTAAATAATTCAAGTGCTACATAAATTGTCAACCCAGGGAAGTCTTCTTTATTTCAAAGGCAATCACACACTCCGTATATTCTTAATGTCAAAAGTAATGAAATGTTGTAATAAAAATTACACTAATCACAACTTGCTCCAAAAACCGAAGTCTACTTGAGTTACGCAAGGAAATCCTTCCCATTGCGTACAATCATTAAAAGAATCCTCGGGATTACTAAAAACACAATGATCTAGGAAAGAAAATCAATTCGTAAAAGGAAAGACTAATTATGCTATAACAGAGAACAGGACCCTATTCCCCAAGTAGGAATCTTCAAGACATGTTTCTAATTACCAAGTTTACACACTCATTCTATAAACCAATTAAAATAATCCACAATTATCTTGAAATGGATTGTATGAAAACAATGCAATAAGTAATGGAAACAAAGTTTCAAACAATATATAACCGAGTTTTGATATTACATAAATGATTCAATAAAACAGAGTTTTAACAAGGCGCAAATGAAAAGAAATGCGTAAATGAACTACAAGAATAAATGGGTGAATCTTGTAAAGAAGGTGGGCCCTTTCCCTTCTCACAAGATTCCCCAGGAGATGGAATTAAAAACAAAATGCTCGTAACAAGATTTTATTCATTTGTCGAAAGTAACATATTACAAAGGAATTATGTTTTTGTTCGTAATAAACCTCCTAATTTCCCTAAATTCATCCCCCCTTATAATGCTGATGTCTCCTCTTAAAGACAAGACATATATTAAAATTGGATTTACATTATAGAAATCATATTTTTAACTCAATTTGATCTTCTATACCGAAATAGATCCTTCTCGTTCTTCCACAAAATGTTGTTACAATGGTTACGATAGTATTGGCTTCAAAGTGCAATTGTTACGTCAAAGGTAACAACTTCCTTACTTGTCTTTTCTTGCCGTCGTGCCTAAAATACCGCTTCAAAATCGCAAATCATAGGCTATTTCAAGAATTTAGATTTGTGTACCTGACTCGTTTCGGTGAATGGACCGTGAACTGTCAAAGAACGTAGTCTTTAGGACAAGCCGTGATAGATTAATCGCAATCTTAAAACTCGTCTTAGCACTATATATCCTCGATTAATGATTAAATATGAAAGTAATGTAAAATTATATGTAAAACAAATTAAATATATAGTAAAGAGAAGAATATTATATACCTTTTGAAAAATGGATAAAAGCAATAGTGTAAGCTTTAAATATGGATTGAGAAAGAGTGGAATGATAACAAAATGTATGTAAAAATGGTACATTGGTGGGGTCCTAAAAATGGGATCATTGAGGAAGAGGTGTACATTGAGTACCAAGGATTTGAGATCTTCATTAGTGAGTCACATGTGTGTGCTCAAAAGAGCATTGTATGGGTCGAAACAAGCACCCCGTTTGAAGACTTTGACGATAGCTAGCTTTGATCGACTTGGCTTCACCAAGAGTGAGCTCTGACAAACCCTCCGTACCGCATTGTGGTTGAGGGTAAGCTTTTGATCATTTCACTTTATGTTGATGATTTGACACTACTGTGTGATGAACAGATGATACACCGTGGGTACGATCTTGAAAAGGAGTTTGAGATGAAGGATTTAGGCCTCCTTCATGGATTGGAAATATGGCAAATGGAAGGTGAACCTGCTTGTGTCTCAAGGCAAGTATGCCCGGGAGATAATGAGAAGTTTCACATGCAAGGCCATAACTTATCGACACTTCTCTTCCAGGAAATTGGAAGAAAGGAGGATGCTACATCGCAGAAGTAGTGGATGCCAATTAAGTATCTACGCTGGTGGGTTCGCTCATGTATTTAGTCAATGCAAGACCGGACATATTCTATGCGGTGAACCAACTTTCACAAGAGATGGTTAAGCCTACCAAGCTCTTTGGAAGGTAGGAAAGCATGTTCGAGATACCTTGTGGGCACATCCGAGTATGGTTTATGGTATAGACAGATCGATGAGGTGAAGTTGCATGGCTTCATGGATGCATATTGGGCAGAAGCCCAAAAACAAAGATCACATCAGAGGGATTTTCAAGATCGGATCTACGATGCTTGGTACAACAGAAACAAATATCCGTGGCACTACTCAAGGAAGCAAGTAATACATGGGAGAAATTCAAGCCGCATGTGAGGCTATCCGGATGAGGAAGATTCTCGGTTGGTTTGTTCGTTTCACATTTAGATCCCACGTTGATACATTATGAGCACTGTAGTTGCATTAAACTATTGATTAATCATGTGTTTCATGAGAGATATAAACATATTGATATCCGATATCATCATATCGTAGATCAGGTAAAATGGAAGATCATGTTGCTTGGGCAGACATTCTCGCGGAGGATCGTGATGCATATATTCCGACGAAGTGCGCCACGAGGAGCAAATTCGAATACCATAGAGTAAGTGGATCGTGGTGAAATATAATCCCTATCTTATTGAGAGGGAATGGCCGAGATTCAACAAGATGATGAGCTTAGTGGAAAAGAGTCGCCTTCACTAAGTGGCCCGTGTGCTATTTTTGGTGCAAGTCTATTTTTAGACATGATGATCATATTTCAAATAGTTGCGTGTGATGCTATTTGTGGATGGTTGGTCAAGTTGGAAAAATAGATGAAATTTTGTTTAGAATATTGGGTGAAGTCTATTTATGCATCGTCAATCTAAAAATAAATATGCATGTCGATTATTATTAGCTCTTAATAATGTTGGGTATGTGTTATATTCTTTTTCCACGACTAGCCCCACGCGTTGTACGTTGCGTTGGCGCAGCGCAAAATACAAAATGGGGTACACCCACTCATATACGAACCCACCCATGTTTTGTGCATGATTTTGCACATGGTTTCTGCGTACGATGGTTTTCGGCCCCCATTTTGTAGATCCCGTCAAGGGAACTATGGTTATGTTCTAATCCGTGTTTAATGATCGGGGTTTATGTATTCTTCTCGCATGTATATATATGTGTTGTAACACTAAAAAAGGAATATAATGAAAAATCGTTTCGGTCATCCCGATTTGGGATCTAGGAAAATCTTCATGTTTATCTATTTTATATTTTATGCTCTTGCTATTGTTTATTTTCTCGTTATAAGATTCGTGTGTAGATAATTTATGTTCGTGGTTAAAACATACATTTGGTTTCAAAGCTATTTCAAGCCTAAGTGACACCTTGCCGGGGCCGAGGGTTTTTTGCTTAGGCCTAAGGTAGACCCCGGTTTCCAATGGGAGATCCGCGTGACCGATTCTTGGTGAAAGAAGATGGTGAGCGTGGAAAAGATAGAGATCGAGAAATTTAATGGTCGAGTTTTGAGTTGTGGAAGCTCAAGATGGAGGATCTGTCGGTGGATAAAGATCGTTGGATCGCGGTAGATCCATGTACTAAACCAATGACAATGTCGCATGAAGACCGGAAGAAACCGGGATCGGAAGTTGCCAAGAGCACAATACGATTGTGTGTCTCGAGATTCAATATTGTTGAATGATTCGGGGAAGCTACTATGAAGAATTTATGGGAAAAACTTGGGACTTTGTACCAATCTAAGTCTTTAGTGAATAAGTTTTCCCCAGCGTAAAAGATGTATAACCCGAGGATGATTGATGGAGACGGTACGCAGCATCTCAATGCCTTCAACATCGTAAGTCGCCTGTCATTCGTTGATATTAAAATCTCGATGAAGATAAGTGCATCGCCTTGTTGTGTTCTCTACCGTACTCGTGGGATAGTCTCGTTATTGCAATAGGTAGCAATACAACTACTCTTGAATTTTGATGACATTATTCCCAAATTTTGCCGTCGCAGGAAATGAGATGGAGAAATATGGAGGGCCGTAATGGAGATGCCTTATCCGTATGAGGAAGGTCCCAAAACCGTAAACAAGAATAAGGTTTCGAGGGAGATCTAAATCTAGAGGGAGATCTAAATCTCCCGGAAGCTATACATGGATATATTCATATGGATGACTTCTCAAGGAATACATGGATATATTTCTCGAGGAAGAAATCAAGTCTTTGATAAATTTAAAGAATTTAAGGCTCGGTGGAAAACTGCATAAGAGAAGAAGATAAAGGCAATCGAGACAGAGTAATGGTGGGGAGTTCGCAAGAAGGAATTTGAAGATTTCTCGTAAGAAGTGTGGCATAGCATCGAAGAAGACTACCTGATACACACCTCAAGAAATGGAGCGTAAAGAATGAATAGAACACCGATGGAAAAGAAAGAAGCATGCTCAAGGGTGACCAAGTTAGGACAAGAATTGCGTATAGTGGAGACCGCATGTTACTTAGTTACCGTATCACCTTCATCAGCATTGGAGGATAAGACTCCACATGAGGTATGGACTGCAAGAAGCCCTCTCTTTCACATCTAAGGGTATTTGGATGTGATGCATATGTACATATTCCAAAGGAGAAAAGGACCAAGTTGGATAATAACCGAAAGGTGCATCTTTATTGGGTATAAGGATGGTTTAAAGGGTTACAAGCTTTGGAACCCGTAAACAAGGAAGGTTGTGTACAAATTTCGAGATCCGGTGTTTAGAGAGGTGAAAGATTTTTTTACACATGAAGTCCTACCAAAGGAACCCGAGAAGATAGAGTTTGAACTAAAGAAGGATGAATCAGACTCAAGCACGAAGAAGACTCCGTAAGAGGAAGAGCCACAAACTCCACTGTGAGAAGACCAAATACTGGGAAAGAAGGCAACTAGAAAGGTATAGTCCATCTCGCTTCTCGTTCAAGTTTTACCTTAACTATAACCGATGATGATCCCGTAACCGTCGTGGAGGCAAGAACTGTGAGGGATGCAGAGAAAACTCGAAGGAGGCCATGGTTGATGAAATGGCATCCTTTCAAAAGTTTTAGAGGCATGGGATTTGGTGGAGTTTCCGGATGGAAGGAAGTCTACTCCAGAGTAAAATGGGTGTTTAAGAAGAAGAAGAATGTAGAAGGAAAGGTGGAGAAATACAAATCTAGTTGGTAGCAAAAGGTTATTCCCGTGTGACGGGAATTGATTTTGGTGATATTTTTTCTCCTCGTTGCCAAAGTTACTTCTATTAGATTACTTTTATCTATTGCTACTGCATTTTATTTTGAGATAGAATGTATGGATGTGAAGACAACATTTCTTCACGGGGATCTAAAAGAGGAGATCTACATGAAGCAACCTGAAGGCTTTATGGTGAAGGGTAAGAAAGATCAAAAGTGATTGAAGAAGTCGTTGTATGGGTTAAAAACAATTACCAAGGATGTGGTATCGTAAATTTGATACCTATATACGGGGACTTGGCTTCACTAGAAGCAAGGAGGATCTTTGTGTTTATTTTAAATTAATTGGTGACCGTGTTATTTATTTGGTCTCGTATGTGGATGATATGTTGTTGATTGGAATGACAAAGAAATTATCCAAGATTTGAAGACCCACTCGTTCTCCAAATTCGACATGAAGGATCTTGGTGTCGCAAACTATATTTTGTGTAGAAATTAGCCGAATAAATCACTTATTCACCGAATATTAACCCGTCATATATCACTTCTAATTCCATACATAACACATAACATTCTTCTACGATTAATTGTCACATGCGGAAATAACATAGAAGCAATTCACATCAAATCAATCACACATTAACTCAAAAAGATGTATGGGGAAAGCCTATAGCCGAAAACCCCCAGCCTATTGTGTATATTATAATGGAGAAATCATGTAACAATCATAGTACAAAAACTCTTCACAAGCTCTCATGCACTACCTCCTATGCTACACACTATCAAGCTAGATCTAGCAAATCACTTGCTCCAATCCTTAGCCACTTGATAGCTAACCTTGATTGCGTATTTTAATGCTAGGTGATGGCCTCCTTATATAGATAAACCACCAGCCTAAACTTTGCAATACTCATAGCTAAGCCCACCTATCTATGTGTTGCAAATAGCAACGTATAGTTACAACCGATAGCTAACTCTACCCTTTCATCTACCCTTTCATCGGTCTCCACCGAACCGATCATGCATCGTAGTGAACTGAAGTGTTCTTGAGTCGTACTAATGAGTTAATATTTAATGAATTAAATAATATTTCTAATTCACTCCACTCATATCTAAAGGATTAGCTAGTTAACTAATCTCAACTAGTTCAACTAAAATAAATAGAACACAACTCCACTATCCGTCCCGTTAACTCCTCCAAACTTCGCCACCGAAGTCTAACTCGAAGCCAACCATGCAAGATGCCATCAAACCCTAGGAACCACGTGATTCCTTGTGTCGTTTGCATGAGCCACCTCCATGACTCAAACCGAAGTGCTCCAAGAGAGTAAATCGTCGCGTTTATAGTCAAAATATTATTAAGGGTAAATAATATTTGACTTCCATATTTTTTAGAGACCGCCCAAAAATAGCCCGGGTCCTAAAAAATTAGGGTCTCATCTATTTTTACCGACATGTCGCATCCATCAAGAATTCCAAGTAGAATTCCCAAATTATGCTCCGTATGTCTAAAAATAGACATAGTCTAAAAATAGACTTTGCGCCGAATTTGCCTCGCGGGCCCACTTAGTGAAGGCGACTTCATTTCACTAAGCTCCATCATCTTGCTGCATTCTCAACACTCCCCTCTCACAAGATATGGATTATCCGCAACCCCTATCCTCGCTCTCGTGAATCTCGAACTTTGCTCCCGGTGAGCGCCTTCGTCGGGATTCGCATCCCCGATCCTCCGTGGGAACATATGAAAGCATCATGATTCTCCTTTGAACACGATCTACGATATGATGGTGCTGATGTCGATGTGTTTGGATCTATCATGAAATCTTGGATTAGTAGGAGTTTAATGCAACTACGGTTATCACAATAAATCACTTTACCTTAGGCTCCAAATACGGCAGACAATCCAGCCTGCGAGGATCTTCCTCATCGAAATAGCCTCGCATGCAACCAAGCTTTGCACGCCCTTATAAAGCCTCTCTTGAAATGAGTGCCACGGATATCTGCCCTGCTGTGCAGGGAAAGCACTATCTGCAATGCGCAGAAATCTCCTCCGGATGTATCTTTGGGTCGATGGGCTCTGCCCCAATCTGCATCGGTGACCGAAGCCTCACCTCATCCTTTATGCAGCCTACAGACCATGAAATGTGCCACTAAGATAACGCAATACATGCTTTCTGCCTTCCGAGTGGGAGCTTGGTAAGAGCAACCACTTGTGAAGGCCGGTTATGACCTTAACATCGGGTCATGTATTGACCGGATACGCAACGACCCCTGTATTTGTCGATAGACGGTGGGTATCCACTACCTCATTTGAAGTAGCATCACTCCTTCCTCAGCCCGGAAGAGAAGTGTCAGCAGAGCTTGCGGCCATGCATGTGGAACCTCTCGATCTCGAACGCACTGCGAAACAAACATTCCACCAGCATGTTGCCAAATCTCCAATCCCGAGGGGAAATAATGAAGGAGGCCCAAGTTCTTCATCTCTCAAACTCTCTGTGAGGTCCTCCTTGCATGAAAGTATCAACGGCTCATCACTCGTCAAAAATCATATCATCTACATACGGTCGTGATCGACGTGACTTCACCACACAGTACGAGTACGAGGAGTTAGGATCCTTTACTCTTGGAAAATCCAAGCCGGTGAAATAAGCTGTCAATCGGTGTGTACCAAGCACAAGGTGTAGCCCCGGCCGTGAGTGCTCTCTTGGGCGGCACACATGCGACTCAACTCTTTGAGATCTAAGAAACCTCCAGGGCTACTCTGCACACTCCTCCTCAATGACTCCATTGAGGAACGTGAATCTTCACATCCATACGATGGATGTACCATGTATCTGTTGAGAGATCTGGATGTTTGATGGAAGAATACGTTAGACGGTGAAAAGGTCTCTCTGTCCCGATCCCCTGGGTACGCAGGGAAAACCACGGGGAAAAAATTCTCGCCTTGTACTTCTCCACACTCTGTGTTGCTTTGCTTCACTTTGTAGATCCATCGCGAACCCACCATGATTTCCCCTGCGGTCTTGGGACAATCTCCCATACTGCTATTTACCGAAAGATCGAATCATATTCTTAGATCATGGCATCTACCCATCTGCGGTTTCTCCACGAATTCCTCAAAAGAGGATGGCTCCATCACGACATTGAATCATAAGAGCCATGTCAGTGTCGTCCATGTGGTACATCTTTATCTGCGTTGTCTTGTGGGTGGTCCTACAACCTTCTCTGCATCTCGGCAGTCATGACTTATAGTGCGCTTGTGCCCTGCGATGGTTAATGACCCCCATGGTGGTTCTTCCACCTCCCGACTTCCTCTTTGACTGATCCATCGGAGAAGCCTCCTTAGGAACTAACGACTCACTGTCTGCATACAAGTGTGGCTCCTCTCAATAGACATGCCCATGACTCCCTCCTAAAACTTGACTGTCCCTTAGCACAACAATCTTGTATTGTCTGGAAAAGCCACCATTGTGAGGTGCCTCATTGTACCCAAAATATTCCAACCTCTCTGTGATGGGATCCAGCTTGTACAAACGTCCTTCATCACATGTGAGCAGGGTGAGCAGAAATTCTGAGATGAAAAAATATCGGGCCTCTTGCACAGAGAAAATGCCTCCTCAGGTGTCACTCTTGAGAACCCGAGTTCATGGGTTTCTACACATATCTTGTCTTTATTATTATGTAGCCCCACAAGTGAGGGGTAGGCCACAGTCATTCAACATCCGTGGCACCCACGATGGGTCTGATATTCCACTTAGCCACCATTACTGCACAGCAGGTTACTGGGGTGCGATAAAGTACTAAAGATCCCTTTCATAGCATAAAGTCTTTAATTGGACAAGATGAATTCACACCATTATCGCTCTAAGAGCCTTCACATACTTCTAGATTCCTTCTCTACAGCCTTACTTGGTCTGAACTTTAGAAAATGTCATCTTCTTATGAAGAAGATCAAACCTCAGAGAGAAATCATCAACAAAATCACATAGTACTTGGCCATTTAACATCGAAAGCTAGAAAAGTACCACGCGTATATTGAACTCTCTCGGGAGGATCGTCGTGCGCGTCTATCCTTCTTGTGAAAGGTGGCTTTCATCCTTCCCCCAAGAGTACACCCTTGCACTAATCGGGTGTGCAAGAGTGCCCATAAGGAAGCCAGTGGAAATGCCTTTCCACAAGGATCTTCAGCTCCATGAGTGAGGTGTTTAGTCACCGTGCCACGGTTACGCCTCATCATCTGGCTCACCACTTCTCCCGCCTTGCATGCCATAGTCAAGGCAGTCATTCATTCGCAAATCGATAAAGGTTCCGAGTTCGAACCCCTATCTTCCGGTCTCTCCGCAGGGGTCTTACCGCGCGTAGTGCTTTTCCTTCGCCTCGAAATTCCACATCATAACCCTTATCCTCCAACATCGCTACCGAAATCAGGTTCTTCTTCAATCCAGGTACATGCATGACATCCTTTAAGACAAAGGGTTTACCAGACTCCCTCTGAAAGGATACGGTACCGATACCAGTCGCACTGTATCTACCATCATCGCCCATCTCGATGTGCACACCCAAATCTTTGTTCTCCAAATCTGAGAACAACTCCCGATCTCCCGTCATATGAAATGACGCACCGCTGTCCAAGAACCACACCGATCCCATCACACTTGAAACCAAGCATGCAATCAGTGAAACTTTGACAACCACCCCCACACTTCCCAGCTCATCTCTGCACTGAGTGAACTTCGTGAGGTATTTGGCGATGCTGTCGCCCTTCTCCATCTTGATGTTCCTGAGCTTATCTTTGAGCACCAGCTTCCTTTGGTCGCTCTTCTTCTCGAATAGATCCGTCAAAGCTTTCCACATTAAATATGGAGTAGCCTTTCCATGCAGGCTGGATACAATATGATCCTTGACGCCCTCCAACAGGATCCTTCGACATTTCGCGATCTTCTTTTGCCATGCATCGACCAAAGCTGCATCAGTGGGCTTTGGGACATCCACATCCACGAACTCCTTCAAACCATTGTCTTCTAACACTGCTTCCATTCGATCCTTCCATGCAACATAGTTCGAACTGCCTTCAAGAGCATATTCGAGTCGCAAACCATTGAAAGAAGACATCTTTCAACACCGGCACCAAGAAGAAAATCAACCTTCTGCAAAATTCGAATTCCAAACTCCAAGCTCTATCGCTTCCGATCTATACTTGAAAACAAATTATTTCCAAATCAGAGATTGACTGCAAAGGGCATTCACCAGATCTTTCACCTTACAAAGAAGGATGAATATTCCGGAGGCTACCTGGCCCGCATGCAGACTCTGTCCGAGGAAATAAGTTTGCAATCACCGTAATAGACTTCGACAATTAATCTCGCTCCGATACCATGTAGAAATTAGCCGAATAAATCACTTATTCACTGAAGATTAACCTGGTCATATATCAATTTCGAATTGCATACATAACACATAACCTTCTTCTACAATTAATTGTCACATGCGGAAATAACAGAAGCAATCTCACATCAATTCAATCACACATTAACTCAGTATGTATGGGGAAAGCCTATAGCCGAAAACCCCGCAGCTATTGTGTATATTATAATGGAGAAATCATGTAACAATCATAGTACAAAAACTCTTCACAAGCTCTCATGCACTACCTCCCATGCCACACACTATCAAGCTAGATCTAGCAAATCACTTGCTCCAATCCTTAGCCACTTGATAGCCAACCTTGATTGCGTATTTCAAAGCTATGGGATGGCCTCTTTATATAGATAAACCACCAGCCTAAACTTTGCAATACTCATAGCTTACTCCACCTATCTATGTGTTGCAAATAGCAACAGTATAGTTACAACCGATAGCTAACTCTACCCTTTCATCTATCTCTTTCACTGGTCTTCACTGAACTGATCATGCACTGTAGTGAACTGAAGTGTTCTTGAGTTGACTAATGAGTTAATATTTAGTAAATTAAATATTATTTAATTTACTCCACTCATATCTAATTGATTAGTTAGTTTAACTAATCCCAACTAGTTCAACAAAAATAAATAGAACATAACTCCACTACTTGTCCCGTTAACTCCTCCAAAACTTCTGCCACTGAAGTCTAACTGAAGTAAACCATGCAACATGCCATCAAACCCTAGGAACCACGTGATTCCTTGTGTCAGTTGCATGAGCCACCTCCATGACTCAAACTGAAGTGCGCCAAGAGAGTAAACTGCTGTTTATAGTCAAAATATTCTTAAGGGAAAATAATATTTGACTACCCAAAATTTTGGGTGGTGTTGTAGCGGCTACAACATAGCGTCAAGAAGTATAAGGAAATATTTGTTGCCCGGGGCTTCTCACAGATTGAGGGGATTGACTATGAAGAAACCTTTGCACCTGTCGCACAGCATTCTTCTATATGGACCATCCTTGCTCTCTCAGCGCAGATGGGTTGGAACATTCATCAGATGGATGTGAAGATTGTGTTCCTTATGGGATCATTGAGGAAGAGGTGTACATTGAGTAGCCTAAAGGATTTGAGATCTTCAGCAGCAAGTCGCATGTGTGCAGGCTCAAAATAGCGTTGTATGGGCTGAAACAAGCACCCTGTGCTTGGTACACTCGGATCGATGGCTATTTCACTGGACTTAGCTTCACCAAGAGTGAGGCGGATGCAAACCTGTACTAGATTGTGGTTGAGGGTAAGATTTTTATCATTGTACTTTATGTTGATGATTTGATACTAACAGGTGATGAGCAGTTGATACACTCATGCAAGGTTGATCTTGCAAAGGATTTTGAGATGAAGGATTTCGGCCTCCTTCATTATTTCCTTGGATTGGAAATATGGCAGCGGGAAGGTGAACTATTTGTGTCTCAAGGAAAGTATGCCCAGGAGATACTGGAGAAGTTTCACTTGCAATATTGAAAGCCTATCGACACTCCTCTTCTAGGAAATTGGAAGAAAGAGGATGCTACATCGGCAGAGGTAGTGGATGCCACTGTTTATTGACAGTTGGTGGGTTCGCTCATGTATTTAGTCAATACAAGACTGGACATATGCTATGCGGTGAAATAGCTTTCACAAGCAATGGTTAAGCCTACCAAGCTCTTTTGGAAGGCAGGCAAGCATGTCCTGAGATATCTCATGGGCACATCTGAGTATGGTTTATGGTACAGACAGACGGATGAGGTGAAGTTGCATGGCTTCACGGATGCAGATTGGGAAGGAAGCCCAACAGACAGAAAGATCGCATCAGGATGGATTTTCAGTATCGGATCTACGAAAGTTTCTTGGTACAGCAGGAAACAAATATCTGTGGCACTCAGTTCAGTAGAAGCAGAATACATGGCAGCAATTTTAGCTGCATGTGAGGCTATCTGGATGAGGAAGATTCTGGTTGGTTTGTTCGGTTCACATTTAGATCCCACGGTGATTCATTATGATAATCAGAGTTGCATTAAACTCTTGGTTAATCCTATGTTTCATGATAGATCTAAAAATATTGATATTCGGTATCATCATATCAAAGATTGTGTGCAGCGGAAGATCATGTTGCTTCAGTACATTCCTACAGAGGATCAGGATGCAGATATTCTGACGAAGGCGCTCACCAGGAGAAAATTCGAATACCATAGAGGCAGGATCGGGGTGAAGGATAATCCATATCTTATTGAGAGGGAGAGTTGAGATTAAAAAAGATGATGAGCTTAGTGAAAAGAGTCGCCTTCACTAAGTGGGCCTGCAGGCTATTTTTAGCGCAAGTCTATTTTTAGACTATGTCTTATTTTAGACATGTCGATCATATTTCAAAATTTTCGGGATGTTATTTGTGGATGGTTGATCAAGTTGGAAAAATAGATGAAATTCTATTTTTAGAATATTGGGCGAAGTCTATTTATAGATTGTCAAACTAAAAATAGATGCATGTCAATTATTATTAGCTCTTAATAATAATTAGACTCTAAACAGAAATTTATTCTCTTGGAGCACTTCAGTTCAGTGCACAGATGTGGCACAGTAGCTGACAAAAGTAATTACGCTATTCCCAAGATTTTACTAGAGCTAATGCATGGAGGACTCAGTTAGAACTCAAGTGGCAGAGTTATGACACAATTGGAAGAAGTAGTTATGGAGTTGTATTTAGTTTAACTCAGTTAGACTCAGTTGAGCTAGTTGTATCTAGTCTAACTTATTGATACAATAGTGAGAGTGGAGTGAATTAATTAGTTAATTAATTCACAAATAATAACTCGTTAATCAACTGAAAAATGCAACAGTTAACTACAATGCATGGCAGTTTCAGTGGAGACCAGTGGAGAGATAGGTGAAAGGGAAAGATAGACTATCTGTTATGACTATAGTGATGCATTGATTGCATCCAACACTTAGTGGAGATGCCAATGAGGATTGAACAGTCAAGGATGGAGTAATTCGAATTCATTCAGAGCTATTCTTCATCAGAGATTGTGCAGTGGAGGCAGGCTAGCAGGTGGAAAATATCGGTGCATGGATTTGTAAGAATGGGCCTGATTAGTCTATGACGATTGTACTGTACTAAGAGCTTGTGATAAGCTTTGTATTTTTGTCTGAGATTGTCATATGATCTCCATGTTACATAATATATAGTTTGGGTTTTCAGCTTCAGGCTTTCCCGGTTAAAAACTGTGTTATGTGCGATTGAATATTTTTGTTTATGCTTCACATGTGTGTGCAATTATTTTTTTCCCGCAAAAGATTAACAAGTGGAATAGATTTAGTATCTTGCATAAATTTAAATAGTGTGAGATCAGGTGGATCTTGGACATATGCATGCTTAGTGCATATAATTTCTATAGATTTGTCATAAAAGTTCTATCTTATGCTTTTATAAGTCTTATGAACCTCCAAGACATATGGATCTATTTTTGTAAGTCTTGTTCAAAGATTTATGGATTCAACATGAATTGAATATTGTTCATAAGCATTCCTTGAGGTGGAATTAAACCCTCTTTCATGTTTTTATAGTTATTTTAATCTAGCATGCATGTTAATCTATTTTTTTTAGTCTTGATTCACCAATCATTCCTGATTCATGAGGTCATGTTAGTCAGAAGCATTCCTTGTAATGGGATTCTTTAAATGTAAAGTGAGACTCTTGTAATTATTTTAAAAGCATCTTTTCACCATACATTTCAAATATGGAATTTATGTCACCCTTTCCTCTTAGCATTGGGATTTTGTTTTACATATCCACCGTTTATCTTCCATTCTTCTAACCATCAGGCTACAAACTCAATTTTTCTACCACATCATACACCAGTGCCCTCATATGTGTGAGAGATCCTTATTTGCTCAATATCATTTTCAATGCGTGTGAGTTTCAACCAATTTCCAAAAAAAATAATCAAATTATAAGAAAATACCTTGAGCTTAAGATGTGTCTGGTTAGTCACTTGTCACAATCCAAGTGCTGATTCTAGTGCTAACATATCCTATGTTGAAGATCCCTCCTAATGTGCTCTTTCTGTCTGATGAACTTCCTGCCCAATCTGCATCTGTGAAGCCTTGAAGCTTCACTCCCTCTGTTCGTCTATACCATAGACCATACTTTGATGTGCCCCTCAAGTATCTCAATACATGCTTCCCCGCCTTCCAAAAGAGCTTGGTAGGCTTAACCATAGCTTGAATCAACTGGTTAAATAGGTAGAAAATGTTTGTCCTGGTGTTCACTAGATACATCAGTGAACCAACTATGTGCCTGTAGACAGTAGCATCCACTACCTCTCCAAAAGTAGCAACCTCTTTCCTCGGATTTCCTATAAAATGAGTTTCCATGTGAAACTTACCCAGTATCTCTTTGGCATACTTGCCTTGAGAAGCAAAAATTTCACCATCTCGCTGCCATATTTCCAAGCCAAGGAAATAATAGAGTCCCATGTCTTTAATTTCGAACTCCCTTGCAAGATCCTCCTTGCATGAGTGTATCAGCTGCTCATCACTAGATAAAATTAGATCATCAACATAAAGAAAAATAATAAATAGCTTACCCTCAACCACAATCTATTACAAGTTTGCATCAGCTTCACTTTTGGTGAAGCCCAATCTGTTGAAATAGTTGTCTATCTGAGTGTACCAAGCATGAGGTGCTTGCTTCAGCCCATACAATGCTCTATTGAGTTGACACACATGCAACTCACTATCAAAGATCTCAAAATATTTTGGATTCTCTATGTACAGTTGTTCCTCAATGACTCGATTGAGAAATGCAGTTTTCACACTTATCTGATGAATGTGCCAGCCCATCTACGCTAAGAGTGCAAGGATGGATCTAATGGAAGATTACCATTTAACAGGCACAAAAGTCTCATCATAATCGATCTGTGAGAATCCCTAGGCCAAAAATCTAGCCTTTTATTTCTCCACACTCCCATTAGCAGCTTGCCTTACTTGTAGATCCATCTAGATCCAACCACTGATTTTCTGACTGGTCTTGGGAAAATATCCCATTCATTTTTCTTGACAATGGAGTCATACTCCTCCACCATTGCATCAACCCAAATTGGTTGTTGCACTCCCTCCTGAAAGGAAGATGGTTCAATCACATACATTTTCTCATAAGATTCATGTATCCAGTAAACTTGTCTAGAGACTGTCTCTATTTGCGCTATGAAGTAGGGGCTTCTACATTCTCTGCAGCATCATGTCTCAATCTATCAGCTTCTATGGTGCGACTTATACCATTTCTAATGGATGGATTTGCATGAGTTTTTTCTGCCACTCCATGATCCTCTGCATGTGGTTGTTCCACATCTTGAGATTAATCCTTGGGAACCAAGAGTTCCTCCTCTGCATGAAAATCCAGCTCCCTCTCAAGGGAAAATCGCATGGCTTTCTCCTCATAAAATTTTATATCCTGTCACACAACAGTCATTTTGTTGTTTGGAAAATACACCCAATAGTTGTGGGGTGTTTCATTGTACCCCACAAAAATCCAAATCTCAGTTGTTGGTTCAAGCTTCTTCCTGGCGTCTTTGGTCACATGCACATAAACATATGAGCCAAAAATCTTAAAATGTGAAACTTCAGGTTTCTTACCAGTGAAAGCCTCTTCATGTGTACTCATGCCAAGTATCCTATGAGGACAATGGTTATGCACAAATACCATAGTGTTGCATGCTTCTACCCATAGATGCATCAGTAGGCCTTGATCATGAAACATCGCTCTTGTTTCACCCACAATCGTTTTTTTCTTTCTTTCAGCGACCCCATTCTGCTATGGGTTATGAGGTGCTATCAGTTCTCTTCAAATTCCATCTTTGCTTCAGAAGTTCTTGAATTCATTAGAGATGTACTCACCACCATTATCGCTCCTAAGAGCCTTCACTTGCTTCCCCGTGTATTTCTCTGCCAATGCTTTAAACTCAAGAAACTTTGAGAATGTCTAATATTTCTTTTGCATGAAGTACTTCCAGCACTTACAAGAAAATTCATCAACAAATATCACATAGTACTTATGTTTTGTTGTCGAAGCAATAGAGAATGGTCCACACACGTATGTGTGAACTCTCTCAAGGATCCCCAAAGCTTGGTTCTCCTTATCATGAAAGGTAGCCTTTACATATTTTCCCATAGTATATCCATTGCATGTGCCTGACTGCACAAGTGTACCCTTGGGAATACCAGTAGAAATTTGGTGCATGAATTTCAAGGCTCCGTGGTGAAGATGGCCCAATCTCCTGTGCCATAAATCACCCTCATCCTGGCTCACCACTTTGTCCGCCTTGCACATCAATGTTGTGCAGCCATCTACATCTAGCTTGTAGATATTCTTAACTCGAATCCCAATCTTCTTGGCTTGTCCTATTGTTTTGTGTCGCAGGAAAGCTTTTCCTTCACTGAAAACAACATCATAGCCTCTATCCTATAACATTGCAACTGAGACTAATTTTTTCTTCAAACCTAGTACATGCATTACATCTTTTAATTGAAAGGGTTTACTTGACTATCTCTGGAAGGTAATGGTACCAATCCCGATAACACTGTACCGCCTGTCATTACCCATTTCAATGTGCATCTGGAGATCCTTCTCCTCCAAGCTACTGAAAATTTCCTTATCTCCCGTCATGTGAAAGGAAGCACCACTATCCAAACACCACATAGATCCTAATGCACTTGACACCATGCATCCGATCAATGAGAAGTCAAGCTCAAATTGTGAGGCCAAATCCTCACTAGCTACAGATCCTCCAGGATTCTTGTTCTTCTTGTTTTATGGATAGTTAGTAGAATAATGTCCATTATCGTGATAGTGAAAACACTTCACCCTTGACATGTCCTACTTCTTTCCATATTTGGACTCGAATTTGGAATGGAATTTCTTCCCCTTCCCTTTCTTCGCGTTGGCAGCCAAAGCACAATATTATTCATCTTCATTCTTAGATAAATATCCATCTCTAGTGTTCCATCTGAACTCCTCCTGCACCAAATCTGACCACAATTGTTCCCAATATGGTAGCTTTTCCCTTCCACTGAAAGAGTCTTGATAATTGTGCCAACTCTTGGGAAGTCCTAGGAGAGCTAAACTCACCAAATCATCATTATCCATAGTTATGCCAACGCTCCCCAGTTCATCTCGACATTGGACAAACTTTGTTAAATATTTTGGCATGGAGTCGCCTTTCTCCAGCTTGATCTTCTTGATTTTATCTTTCAGTGCCAAATTCATATGGTCATTGTTTCTCTGAAATAGATCCGTCAAGTATTTCCACATAGCATATGGTGTTGCTTTTCCATGGATACTAGAGACAATGTGGTCTCGTACTCCATCCAGTACGATCCTCCTCACCTTTTCCACTTTCTTTTTCCATGCATCAATATTTGCAGCATCTGTCACAGCGGTTTTATGAACATCATTGTCAATGAATTCCTTCAATCCATTTTCTTTGAGTACTGCCTCCATCCTGTCCTTCCAAGAAATATAGATAGAGCTTTCCTTGAGTGCATACTCCAACCTCAAGCCATTGAAATCCATTTCGACCCTGAATCAGCTGTAGCACCAAGAAATTCTTTTCTGGAAATTCGAATTCTATCCACTCACAAACTCAGCTCCTCCTTCACTATTGTGATTTCCTGTGATCTGATACCATGTAGAAATACTACTGATATATGAATTCCACAATAGTAAATATACAGTAGAAATTATACAACAATCATGTATATCATGGATTCAATCTGATCTAACAATGTGCTAAAGCTAGATATCGAATCACTTCTACAAATCAATTGAGGAATTTAAAACACAATCGCCAATCACATGAAGCAAAGAAGAATCAATCAAACCACAACACAAATAATTTCTCGGGGAAAGATTGCTGCTCAAAACCCCACTGTCTTCTATTGTATATTCAGCATGGATACATGAAACAATTACATACAACTCTTCTCACAAGAGCCCTCATGTACTCAGCTAACTGTCTCACATTGTCTCAAATAAAACTGACCAATACTTAGCCAATTTACTGCCTCCGGATAGCCTGCCTTGCTTGTGAAATTTGTGTGGAATGTAATCCCTCTTCCATTGGAATTTTGGCCTCCCTAAACTATGCAAGGATCATGGGAAATCCAATGGGTGTTTGGTTGCATGGTTGCAACCCAATAATCCTACAACTGATATTCAACTTCCCTTTCACCTAGATCTCAATTGGGTCTCCACTGGAACTGACATGCATCCAGCTAAGAATATTAAATCCTCAGTTTCATGTGAGATTATTGTTTGTGAATTAATTAATATTTAATTCACTTGATCTCTCACTAGTGTAACTAACATTTACAACTAGCACAAATAATCTTAACTCACTTAACTAAGTTAAACTGATTACAACCTGCATTAACTAATACACCACTGCACTTGGAACTCTGTTACAACTAGAATTACTCTGCATGCCTCACCAACTACCCTCAACTCGAAATTCATGAGTTAACTGAGTTTATCACACTCAGTTAACTATTACAAGTTATTTTGAGATTAGATTACATTTTATTTTCCATCTTAATTAAAGGATAACTAAAATAGACATGCACCAAATTTAAACCACACCAGTGTAGGTGCTGCTAAGACCTATGGTCCCACACTAGTGTAGGTGCTACTTGGACCTCCTGGTCCCACATGAGCGTGGGTGCTGAAATTTCTTGTTGAACTTAAACACTCCCTCTCAAAAAGAAAGGGATTATCCTTCACCCCAATCCTACCTCTATGGTATTCGAATTTTCTCCTGGTGAGTGCCTTCGTCAAAATATTTGCACCCTGATCTTCCATGGGAATTGACTCAAGTAACATTATTTTCCTATGCACACAATCTCTAAGATGTTGGTACCAGATATCTATGTGCTTGTACCTTTCATGAAACACATGATTAATCGAGAGTTTAATGCAACTCTGATTATCATAATGTATAACTTTCGGATCCATCCAGATAGCCTCACATGCAGCTTGACTTGCTGCCATATGCTCTACTTCCATTGAGCTGAGTGCCACATATTGCTTCTTCCTGCTGTACCAAGAAAGTGTTGTCAATCTTATGCTGAAGATTTGTCCTGATGTGATCTTTCTACCTGATGGACTGCTACCCAATCTACATTCGTGAAGCCTTGAAGCTTCACTCCCTCTTTCTATATGTAACATAGACCTTACTCTGATGTGCCCCTCAAGTATCTAAAGACATGCTTCCCTGCCTTCCAAAAGAGCTTCGTAGGCTTAACCATAGCTTGACTCAGTTGGTTAATTGTGTAGCAAATGTCTGGTATGGTATTCACTAGATACATCAGTGAACCAACTAACTTCCTGTAGACAGTAGCATCCACTACCTCTCCAGAAGTAGTATTTTTTTTCCTCATATTTCCTTGAAGAGGAGTGTCCATGGGTTTTCATCTCTCCATGTGAAACTTACCTGGTATCTCTTTGGCACACTTTCCTTAAGAAACAAAACGTTCACCATCCTGCTTCCATATTTCCAAGCCAAGGAAATAATGAAGGAGTCACATGTCCTTCATTTTGAACTGCCTTGCAGGATCCTTTTTGCATGAGTGTATCAGCTGCTCATCACCAGTCAAAATTAGATCATCAACATAAGAACAATAATCAATATCTTACCCTCAACCATAATCTGGTACAGGTTTGAATCAACTTCACGTTTGGTGAAGCCCAGTCTAGTGAAATAGTTGTCTATCCGATGTACCAAGCACGAGGTGCTTGATTCAGCCCATATAGTGCTCTCTTGAGTCGACACACATGCGACTCACTGTGGAATATATAGAAACCTTCTGGATACTCTATGTACACTTCTTCCTCAATGACTCCATTGAGAAACGCAGTTTTCATATCCATCTAATGAATGTGCCAGCTCATCTGCGTTGAGAGTGCAAGGATGGATCTAATGGAAGAGTACCTTGCAACAAGTGTAAAAGTATCATCATAATCGATCCCCTTAATCTGTGAGAATCCCCGGGCCACAAATTTGGCCTTGTATTTCGCCACATTCCCATCAGTAGCTTGATTTACCTTGTATATCCATCTAGATCCAACCACTGATTTGTCGACCTGTCTTGGGACAATCTCCCATGCACTGTTATTGAAAATGGATTCATACTCCTCCACCATTGCATCAACCCAAATTGGTTGCTACATTTCCCCCTTAACAGAATATGGTTCAGTCACAATACATTTTCTCATAAGATCCTTGTATCCAGTAAACGTTTCTGGAGACTATCTCTATCTGTGCTGTGAAGTGGGGGCTTCTACATTCTCTACAGCATCAAGTCTCAATATATCAGCTTCCATGGTGCACCTTCTACCATTTCTGATGGATGGATCTACATGAGTTTTTTCTGCCACTCCATGATCCTCCACATGTGGCTACTCCACATCTTGAGTTTCATCCTTGGGAACCAAGAGTTCCTCCTCTGCATGAAAATCCAGCTCCCTCTCAAGGGATAATCGCATGGCTTTCTCCTCATAAAATTTCATATCTCGTCGCACAACAGTAATTTTGTTGATTGGAAAATACACCCAAAAGTTGTGGGGTGCTTCAGTGTACCCCACAAAAATCCCAATCTCAGTTGTTGGTTCCAGCTTCTTCCTGGCATCTTTGGTCATGTGCACATAAATATATGAGCCAAAAATCTTAAAATGTGAAACTTCAAGCTTCTTACCAGTGAAAGCCTCTTCAGGTGTACTCATGCCAAGTATCCTATAAGGACAATTATTATGCACAAAAACCGCAGTGTTGCATGCTTCCGCCCACAGATTCATCAGTAGGCCTTGATCATGCAACATCGCTCTTGTTGCACCCACAATCGTTCTGTTCTTTCTTTTAGCAACCCCATTCTATTTTGGGTTATGAGGCGCTATCAGTTCTCTTATAATTCCTTCTTTGCTACAAAATTTCTTGAATTCGTTAGAGATGTACTCACCACCATTATCGCTCCTAAGAGCCTTCACTTGCTTCCCCATTTCTTTCTACACCATTGCTTTAAACTCTAGAAACTTTGAGACTGTCTGATCTTTCTTCTGCATGAAGTAGACCCAAAACTTACAAGAAAATTGATCAACAAATATCACATAGTAATTATGTTTTGTTATCGAAGCAACAAATAATGGTCCACACACATCTATGTGAACTCTCTCAAGGATCCCCGAAGCTCGGTTCTCATTCTCATGAAAGGTGGCCTCTACATATTTCCCCATAGTACATCATTTGCATGTGTCTGATTGCGCAAATTTACCGTTGGGAAGACTAGTAGAAATTTTTTGCATGACTTTCAAGGCTCTGTGGTGAAGATGGCCCAATCTCCTATGCCATAACTCGCCCTCATCCTGTCTCACCACTTTGTCCACATTTCCCATCAATGTTGCGCAGCCATATACATCTAGTTTGCAGACATTCTTAACTCGAATCCCAATCTTCTTGGCTTTTCCTGTTTTTGTGTCGCATGAAAGCTTTTCCTTCACTGAAAACAACATCATAGCCTTTATCCTCCAACATTTCAACTAAGACTAAATTTTACTTCAAACCTGGTACATGCATTAAATATTTTAATTGAAAATGTTTACCTGACTGTCTCTGGAAGGTAATGGTACCAATCCCAGTAGCACTGTATCGCCCGTCATCACCCATTTCAATATGCATCCGGAGATCCTTCTCCTCCAAGTTAATGAAACTTTCCTTGCCTCCTGTCATGTGAAAGGAAGCACAATTATCCAAATACCACACAGATCCCAATGCTCTTGACACTTGCATGCGATCAATTAGAATTCAAGCTCAAATTGTGAGGCCAAAGCCTCACCAGTTGTAGATCCTCCAGCCATCTTTTTCTTCTTCTTTTGTGGATAGTTAGTAGCATGATTCCCATGCTCATGATAGTGAAAACACTTCACCCTGGACATGTCCCACATCTTCCTTTTCCATTTCTTCGCCTTGGCATCCAAAGCACAATATTCTTCATCTTAATTCTTAGATGAAGATCCATCTCTGGTGTTCCGTCTGAACTCCTCCTGCACCAAATCTGACCACAGTCGTTCCCAATTTGGCAGATTTTCCCTTCCATTGACAGAATCTTGATAGTTGTGCCAACTCTTGGGAAGTCCTAGGAGAGCTAAACTCACCAAATCGTCATCAACGAAAATTATGTCAACACTCCCCAATTCATCCCGACATTGGACAAACTTTGTTAAATATTTTGGCATGGAGTTGCCTTCCTCCATCTTGATCTTCCTAAGTTTTTATTTTAGTGCCAATTTCTTATGGTCACTGCTGCTCTGAAATAGATCTGTCAAAGCTTTCCACATATCATATGGTGTTTCTTTGCCATGGAGACTTAAGACAATGTGGTCTTGTAATATCCCAAAAGGGAGAATGCAGTAATACAAAAACACAATATAATAAATGCAGCAATGTAAATAAATAATCTAAATACACCATAAAAATGTACAGAATAGCTGAGCCATTTTATTATATGGAGGTGGATAAACAAGTACAACAGTGCTCAAAATATGAGACACTCAAGCCAAAGAGATGACCTAGAATGACCCTGAAATTCTCCACAAGAGGGACTGCATAATTGTTGGACTGCTGGAAGGAATATTGCGTTGTCCCTGCTACAAATGTCAGGGTTGCAACTGCCAGCAAAATATAGAAGTGTAGATCTGGTAGTTCTGGAACTCAGATGATGATGAAACTTTAGATCTGGTCTTTATGATGAATACCCAAGATAACCCAGAAAGTATTTCCGGATCTGACAACCTTGGAAAATCACCCTCGTAGGCCCTGTAACTATGACTGCTGGGTATGCAGATCTGAAGCATAGTTTGATCAAATATGGTTGCAATATGATGTAAAATCAGATCTATTCTTGAATGGATGATCCCTTCACTAGATCCTCAAGCTAGAAGCTCAATATCTAGCTCCTCTTTCCTCCTCCATTGAATATTTTTGTTGAATACTCAACAACTGAAGAAAATTGCGCTGTCAAGGAGGGAGAGTCTCAAGCTTGCTGCTAGTTAATGAAAATCAGCTCTTGAATGATAGAAATAGTGAATACAATGTTAGGAGATGATCCCTCATAGGATTTCCAACTGAAATACTAGAAACTTCCTTCCTCCAAATAGATCTACAGGACTGGAATACGCAATCCTTGAGGGGAATGTTGTTGAATGGAGGTATGAAATGTTGGACTGAATGTTAGATATAAATATGTTTCTTCTAAAAAGTTGAACTTGAAGAACAAGGTGAGAGGATGAATCCTCCACTAGTTTCCTATCTGAAATTCTAGAAACAACCACCACCTCTCAAACCCTCTAGCAGGAATGTGTTATTCCTGAGATTGGATGTGCATATGAGAGTGGTTGAATGTGGCAACAATGCCTGATGATGTATGGCAGCTCAAAGAAACCTTCCCAGAGTAGGCACTCGAAGTCCCCCATGGGTAAGGGTGGGATTTCCGCTCGGAAGCACCCGTGTGCTAAACAGCATAAGCGTGCATAGAAATGTCACATGACAAATCTAGATCTAAACAAATCAAAAATAATAATATAAAGCCTCCTTCTATCATCTCCCTTATATGATTTTTGAGCCTTCCATAGCCGTGGCCCACCTCATAACTACGTTGCACATGTAACCACTAGCCTCCATGAAGACTATGTTGTCTCTCCATGTTCTCCACCATCTCTGCATTTAATTCCCACTCTCTCCATCATGTGTGCATTGGATGCACAAATTCCTCCACTATCTCATCATTAGTGCTCTATTATCTTACTTTTAATGCACCATGATCTCGTTTGACTTCCTCCCTGATCTCCATGATCTATCATTAATGTGGCATGATCTCCACTCTTACTTCATTTAAGAAGTTACTCCACTACTCCATAATCTAGATCTAACTCAAAATTATCCACATACACACATCAAAATTGGATCTTATTCATCTATGGGGTTTATCGGTCCCTCCACCCTCTTATTTACTTAATTAATTAAGAAAATTAAGAACTCTAATATTCCAATTAACTAATGGAAAATTGGGAATATTACAATCCTCCCCACCAAAATGTTTCTTGTCCTCAAGCAACTACAAAATTGGATGCTACATAAATCCAACTCCCTCCAAATGGCATCCTCATATGGAAGGCCTCCCCATCTGCCACAATGTGCAATGCATGCCTAGCTCCAAATTTGCCTCTCTAGAATGTCTAGAATGGCCTCCAACTGAAAATTTAGATGCCTCTCCTCATCAATGTGTCTCCAAGTGGAAACCATATGATGTTAAATATCCTCCTCTATGCATGAGATACATAAAGTGAAAAGGTCTCTTCCCAAAGTGGAAAGTCCCTCATCATAAACCATCTCTCCATCCCATGCTACATGAAGTAGATTGTATCTCTCCATGCTTCCATCCTTAGCCCTATTGGCCTTGTTGGATCCAAGCATTGTCCCAACAATGTGAAAAATAAGAAGTAGAGACATATGGATGATCATGAACAATATCAAACCATACTCTTGTAATAACAACCACCGCAGCAGAGCCTTCTATCGCCATGCCAAATCATCATTAAACCAAGTAAGAGAGCCATACTCTCTCAATAGAATCCACTGCAGAAATGCCTCTTTCTACCATGCCAAATTAGCATCAATATAAGTATGAGATCCATACTCTCTCAAAAGAAGCCACCGCAGCAATGCCTCTTGTTGCCCCATCATATCATCATCATACCAAGTACAATGACCATAATGTCCCAATAGAAGCCAATGCAGTAAGGCCTCTTGTTGCCATCCTCCATCAATATCATCCAAGGTATGGGGAGATATCATCCCATAATATCCCAATAGTAACCAAAGCAACAAGGATTCTTGTTGCCACCTTACATCATCATGATGCAAGTCATGGAGCAACAACATTCTGATTGACATATGGAATGTCACATTAGAGCAATACAAATAATCTCCCTGCTGCCACATCATGTGAGAGTTATGCCATGTCCCACACCAAAGTACATACATGAACATAAGATATATCCTAAACAAAAATACATGCATGAACATGAGATACATCACAAACAAAAGCATATACATGGACATAATATATATCATGTGTTGGCCAAACTCTCTCATCAACAACTAGCGTAGCCATGCCTCCTGCTACTGCATGTCATCAGTGATATACATGGCATGGATCATGCAAATGTGAGATGTTGGGTAGTAGCCATACTCACCCAAAGCAACCAGCATAGTCATGCTTCTTTTTGCCTAGTATCATAGATCTACAAGAAGGTTGGCAACCTCTCGCTCCTCATCCAGATGCATTCATCCCAATGTGGATGATGAATCATGCCTTGCTCAATCTTGGTATCCACCCAAGGTAGAATATCAACATCCTCCATATGAATAGCTTTTCACTCCATGAAATGTTGAATTGCACCTCCTTTGAGGTCTCTCCATGAGATCCTCTCATCAATGGCCCAATATAACCCATTAGGCTCCATACATGTTGTAGGTAGAAATTCCTCTTTGAGCTGTGAGGTTCTCATCAAGGAAACTCCATCTTGATAATGGGGAATTTTCTCCATAATAAGATGTCTACCATCTATCATTTTTGCCTCCAGTGCTTCATGAGTGAAGCTACCTTCGAAATGTTCCAAGAATAATGGGGCCCTCATATCATCATTTTTTCTCAGTGACAACATTGTAGATCCACATGGTGATACATTTTTTGTCTCATGTTCATACACAATGCTGAAATCATAGTCCAGCACTGTACTAAATAGGACTATGCTCCTCCCATATTTTGAAACTCTACACTTCAACACAAAGTGTTGGGTGTAGCTTAACCTTGATAAACTGGGATAGCTATACATCTTATCCTTTATCAAATCAAGGGTCCTTTGTGCAGTGATAATTTGTTGTTCCAAATTAGCAAGATTCTCTAATCCTTGGTTATGCAATTTCCCTGATGACATGGTCTCATAAACCTCAGTATGAGGTACTAAAATAATATGAGATGAAAGTGTTTACAAACCTTGGATAATTTTAATCTTGGGAACATCTTGCACATACACAAGAGTTCCTCCAACTGAGGCAATGGCTTCTCCAACTGTTGGTAATGATGATGGTTGCATCTCCTCTACTGTACCAGCACTGGTATCTACCTCCTCCTCCTCATGCATCTCATGAATAATGCATGGGGCTCCCAATGTCAAGAGATTAAGACCATATTGCAAATATGTAAGTGATCCTCCTCCTGATGTAAGCACATCTGCAGCTGGTGGTGGTGGCAGAGGCTCCTCTTCCAGAGTGATAATGAGGACATCTTCCTTGGGCTCTTCCTGTACTACCTCCTCAATGATGGGAAGTGTCTCTATGTTATATCTCTCCAATTTATTTCTACCAAACTTATTCTTTAGTCTTTGCATAAAATCTACATAATCAGTCACTTTGGCATGTGACAAATGACTAAACCACCAATCTTTTGCTTCACCCTCAAGGTGCAGTGTTGCAATCTCAACATCCTTTATTTCTGCTATTGGGAATAGCTGTAAGAATGTAGATAACTCTTCCCTACAAGCCTTCAATGTGCTTGTGGAAGATCCATAAAATGTAGGCAAGAATAATCTATGCCTCTTTCTTCTATTGTTGCTGCGCAATCTCCTCTCCTCTTTGAGTTGCAAAAATTGTTGGAGAGATAGATTCGCCTTGAGTGCTCTAGGTTGCGAATTGTACTCGGACAGATATTTACATAGGGTCTCATACCCCAAGTATCCTTCATATTCATACCATTCACCTTCCTTCTCAAAGAAAGGGGGTCTA
>JAXQQM020067990.1:0-71657 GCA_034641835.2 Pinus albicaulis
AGGGTTCCTGCGTCTCTGCAACGGCGCCGCTACCCCTCAGAGCATCCTGTACCAGCTGTACTCACACTCTGCCCTGATCACATCCGCGCTCTCTGAATCGCATCTCATGGATCCGTCTCAGGGGGAGGCCCACAGAGCCTCCCCCACTGCCACGACCACGAAACACCTGAACCAGTCTGCAGAGATTCCAAAAGCGGCCTCTGCGCAAACTCAAACCACAGCTACGACCAACGGTACCCAGATCCAGGCCAACCAGCCAAGTGCACAAAGCGACAAGCCTACTGCTCAAAGAGGAAAAGAACCAGAAACGACAGATGCGGCCGCCCAAACCAAGGCGACCTCTGCAACCTGCAAGCCAATAGCGGCCGATCGACCCAAAATAGATCTCCCCAGTCACAGAATCAATGCCCAGATTCAATTCATGAAAGACCATGCCCTGATTGGCAAATTTGTGGGCTTCTGGCCTACGGAGAAGGCTCTTCACGGCTGGATCAAATCAAAATGGAAGCCAAAAGGACAAATCACTCTGCAACTAGGGCCCAAGGGTTTCTTCACTGCAATCTTCACTTGCCTGGAGGACAAATCACGCATCATGGACGGAGGGCCCTATTTCTTCAACTCATCCGGGCTCTACCTCAGGGACTGGACAGAGCGCTTCAACCCGGACAAGGAGGACCTAAACTGGGCGCCAGTCTGGATCAGGTTATACTCACTACCGTTGGAATATTGGGATGAAGAATCGCTCAAAGATATTGGCAATGGCCTGGGAGAATTTGTCAAAATCGCGGAGGAGACCAAGCTCAGACGCTACACCTCATATGCTAGACTGTGCGTCTTCATGCATCTCGCACAGGCCCTTCCTGACTCGGTAAGTCTCTATCACGATGACTACGAATGGGTTCAATCAATAGATTATGAACATGTTCCTTTCAGATGCAGGAAATGCCATGCACACGGGCATTTGTTCAGAGATTGCCCCCTCAATCTAGCCTCCAGCAAACCCCAGGAGTCCTCCCCTGATACGGATGCTGATGGCTTCACCAAAGTTCATTCTCGCAGACGCCACAACAGAAAAACCCCTGCTAGCTCGACCAAAGCCCCTCATTCCCATGAAGCCCCTTCCACAAGCAATAGCTTTGATGCCCTGAATCAACCGTCGGCCACAGAACCTTCGGAACCAAATGCCACCCCCACACCCATGATCATTACGCCTCCAACCTCTGACCTTCCTGCTACCCTGAACCCTTCTGCGACCCCTCCGGAAACCCTCCTTCTTCCTGTTAAGCCGTCCCAAATCCCCTCTTCAGGAGATCACATCTCCCTGCACATGGATCTGGATCCCTCTACCACGTCCTGCAGTCAATTAGAAGCAGGGCCAGAAGGAATCGACATCGATGAGCTGGACATCTACACTCTGGAACAAGCTTGCCAGAAAAAGGACTTTGATACCATCTCAGACAAACAGATAGAAAATCTAGCGGTGGCCCTAACCAAAGCTCAGCAACATCAAAAGGCTCTTGGCATTCAAGTTGGAAGTACATGGGACAGCAAGAAACTCTTCAAGGATTCAAAAAAGAGAGGACGGAAAACGGATCTACAAAGAACCATCCTCATCGGAGAAATGCTAGTCGAATCTGGTAGGTATCCCAAGCTTACCAGGTTTTTTCCACCCAGGGACGACAGTTCTCAATGAAGCACATCTCCTGGAACATAAGGGGTCTAAACAACCCCACCAAGTTCAGGATGATTAAAAGCTTGATAAAAAAGGAAAAACCGCAGGCCCTTTTTCTGCAAGAGACCAAATGCAATAGCACCACTCTCAGCTCCATACTCTCAAGAGCATGGCCAGGCTGCAACTCCATAGCCGTTGACGCTACAGGTTTCTCGGGTGGACTGGCTATCGCCTGGGATCCTCAGTCAATCACCATCAGCGATGCTCACGCCACCCACAGTCTGATCCAGACCACCTTCCACATCCTGGGAACAAACATGCATGGCCACTTTACCAATGCTTATTTTCCCCAGGATATCCAAAAGAAAATTGCTCTTCTCAGCACAATTGAAGCGCTCAACGCCAGCCGAACCCACCCTCTCTGGATTTTAGCAGGTGACTTCAACATGATCACGAATCTGGAAGAGAAAAAAGGAGGTCGAGCCAAGCTGGAAGGTGACAGCACTCATTTCAAAAACTTCATACAGCGCAACTGGCTCATAGACATCCCTTTTGCAAATGGCATTCATACATGGAGCAACAAACGGGCTGGTCCCCAACAAATTGCTTCCAAACTGGATCGCTTCCTGCTTTCCGACAACGCTATCCACATTGGTGGCGACTTCTGTACTTCCATCCTGCCCATAGCTGGTTCTGATCATTGGCCGATATCCCTTCAGTGGACCAGACCAGGAAACACTGCAAAAAGACCTTTCCGCTTTGAAGCCTTTTGGCTCACACATCCAAGCTTCAAGGAAATGGTCCATTCAGCCTGGAAAGCCTTTATTCCTCCTTCAGGCTCTAAGATGTATCAATTTCAGCAACATCTTAAGGATCTCAAGACTCACATTAAAAACTGGAATCATTCCACCTTTGGGAACATCTTTCAGCATCAACAGCAGCTTGAAAAAGAAATGGAGGAATTGCAAACTCATCTTATCCAAGAGGGACGCACTGAGGAGCTGACCTCTCAAGAGCGACACCTTCTTAAGCAACTGGAAGACCGACGACAGCAGGAAGAAATTCTCTGGAAACAGAAATCGCGCATTCGCTGGCTAAAGGAGGGCGAACGGAATACGAAATTCTTTCATCGCTCCACTATCCAACGCAGAATGCACAACAATATCACCTTCCTCCAGTCCCAAACAGGAGATCGCCTTGAGGACCATCAAGCAATTGAAGCTGAACTCACCACTCACTTCAAAACGGCCCTAAATGAAGATAGACCGGACAGGCAGACAGCGATAGCCAAGATCATTTCTCACATCCCCAAGCTCATCGCAGAAGAACACAATCAGCTTCTCCTCAGGCCTGTTTCACTCTTGGAGGTGGAGCAAGCCGTCGCTTAAACCAAGGAAGGCAAAGCACCGGGACCGGATGGATTTACAGCCTGCTTCTTCCACCATTTCTGGGATCTGATAAAAACTGAGGTGTGGCAATTGGTAGAGGAATCCAGAACCATGCATTGGCTCCTTCCGTCTCTCAATGCCACCTTCATAGCACTCATCCCCAAAGTGGATCAGGCTGCCTCTCCTGAAAAATTTCGACCTATAGCTCTCTGCAACGTCATTTATAAAATCATTTCCAAAGTCATAGCCAACCGGCTCAAGCCCCTTCTTCCTCTCCTCATCTCTCCCGAGCAAACAGGTTATGTTGAAGGTCGACAAATTCTGGACGGCATTATACTCACCCATGAAGTCATCCATTCCCTAAAGCTGATCAAAAAGCCTGGAATGCTTCTGAAGATTGATCTTTCAAAGGCCTTCGATAAGCTCAGCTGGAATTACATT
Organism: Pinus albicaulis; assembly: GCA_034641835.2. NCBI lineage: Eukaryota > Viridiplantae > Streptophyta > Pinopsida > Pinales > Pinaceae > Pinus > Pinus albicaulis. The sequence goes on from JAXQQM020067990.1 coordinate 3,502, forward strand.
CGCCAAGTCCTCACAGCCTTTGGATTTAATCCCTCCTGGATTCGTTGGGTCATGAGTCTTATCTCGTCCTCCTTTTTTTCCATCCTTGTCAATGGCTTTCCCTCTCAACCCTTTTCCCCCTCCCGTGGCATCCGACAAGGCGACCCCCTTTCCCCTTTCCTCTTTGTGCTAATGGCTGAAGGTCTTGGTCGATACATCAAGAACGCCCTGCACCAAAAGCAGATTCGTGGCATCTCTGTTCACGGCTCCTCTCCCATTACGCATCAGCAATTTGTGGACGACAACATGCTCTTTGGGCACCCTTCAGCCCAAGAAGCTTCCTCACTCAAAGACATCCTCGACACTTTTGCTGAAGCTTCAGGTACCTCGGTCAATGCCTCGAAGTCTCAAATCTTTTTCTTCAACACCGCAACCTACATACAAACTAGAATCGCTCGGATTTTGGGCTTCACCATAGCCAAACTTCCTGCCAACTATCTGGGCGCCCCACTCATTGACTCTGCCTTGAAGCACTCATCTTGGCAGCAACTGCTTGACAAGCTCGATTCCAAACTTTCCTCTTGGACGTTCCGCTCTCTCAACCTGCCCAGCCGCCTCATCCTAGTCAAATCTGTCCTTCAATCAATGCCCCTATACCTCTTCTCAGTTCTGGTAGCCCCCAAATGGGTTCTCAAGCAAATCAAAACTCTTCAACGCAACTTTCTCTGGGGAGCCTCCGGTCACAAGAGGAAATGGGCCTTAGTCAAATGGACTACTGTCTACACCCCTAAGCATATAGGAGGTCTGGGCCTACGAGATCCTCAACACAGCAATGCCATCATGGGAGCAAAAGTCTGGTGGAATTGGCTATCCAAACCTCTCAGCCCATGGGCTAGGCTATGGACTGATAAGTACGCCAACCACAGACCTACCTCTGAACTCATTCGGCTCACCACAGCTGGCTCGGGCTCTTTAATCTGGAACGCAGCAAAACAACACCGGCAATTGATCCAAGAGCACAGTTTTTGGGAAGTTCACAATGGCCAAGCGGCACGCTTCTGGACAGACGCATGGCAACAAAGACCTCCCCTGATGTCTCTCATTGATCCGCCACTTCAACCTCAGGACAACCACACTTTTGAAGGAAATGTAGGCCAGTATTGGGAAGAACCCATCATCCAAGGATTCCGCCAATGGAAATCAGCAGCTGCTTGTCTAAACCAGAATCAGGACCATGCCCAGGCGCAGCTAGAAAAGGAGTTGAACAACAGAAGGATAAGATATTCAGAGCAGCCAGACATCATCAGATGGGGCCACACTATCAGAGGTATGTTCACAACTCAAGAGGCCTACTCGCTGCTCATTCATTCCAACGATCCCATTGATCCCATCTGGAAAAGGCTCTGGCTCCCTCCACTTTGGCCTAAAGTTTCCACCTTCTTGTGGCTACTCAGTCATCGCAAAATCCTCACCTGGGATAACCTTATCAAAAAAGGGTTCGTTGGACCCTCTCGCTTCCCCAGTTGCGCCACCCAAGAGGAAACTATTCTCCATCTCATGATCTCTTGCCCTCTGGCTACCTCCTTTTGGGACAACATCGCCCTCATCTGCAGAAAAGATAGCAGAAACAGAGCCGACCTGAACGCCCTTATCCGCAACTGGCCAGCTGCACCTTACAACTGCACCCTCCTTAACGTCCTGTGGCAAATTATTCCTGGCCTCACGCTCTGGAATCTTTGGAAAGAGCGGAACAAAAGGGTCTTCAAAGACCAGAGCACTCCTTTTGAAGTCCTCTGGAGCAACCTTTGCAGGAACCTTCAAGAAACTCTCAGTCTCCGAGAATGGCATCAAGATGACTTTCCCTCTCAACCTTCAGAAAAAAGCATTTGGGCAAGCTGGCACCTTTCTCTTCAGTCCACGGACCCCTCTAGCAATCAAGTCAAACATCACATTCCCAGCAAACCTAGGTGGGTCCATCCCCCTGAGGGCTACTTCAAACTCAACTTTGACGGGGCTTCCAAAGGCAACCCAGGGGAGGCTGGATACGGGGGCATCTTCAGAGATCATCAAGGAGGACCTATGCTTATCTACTATGGCTCCATTGGGTGGGACACCAACAACTCTGCAGAGCTCGAAGGACTCTGGCAAGGTCTTCAACTGGCGCAGCACAACAACTTCTTCCCTTTGGAAATAGAAGGAGATTCTCAGATTCTTATCAACATGGCACAGAAACTCCTCCAAGGCTCCCCACCTTCACGGGTTTCCGACAGCTGGAGATTGACAGCAAGGCTAGAACTCATGGCTAACTGGATGCAACAAAATAAAGCCATTGTTCTAAAGCATGTTAAAAGAACGGGCAACAAGGTCGCGGATTTACTGGCTAACAAAGGAGTTACCAGTGACCAAATCCTCTTTGCCGGACCTCTTCACAACCTCAATGACATCAAGCTCCTTCAGGACTGCACTCAGCTGGTGCACCAAGACAACTCCACCCCGGATGCGGGTGACCACCGTTGACATCGGGATGAGCGGAGGCTGGGTTGATGCGTGGCATCGCCACAATGCAGCCGGCCGACTGCAATCACTCCACCATACCCGCAGCATTAAACTCCTGGCTCTTCACAATACTCGGCATTCAAGCCGGTGGGGAGGACGAGGCCACTGCCTTAACTCACCACCGTCCTCCAAGTGCATTTTCTCTCCCGCCTTCTCGATGCTTCCTCCTTACGCTCTGCATTTCATGTGGTTTGTCACCATGTCTCAGCTCATTGTTCCTCTCGGCTCTGCGTGCCCTCCGGAAGCCAAGCTCGCCAGCTTCAGAACGGCTCTTGGCCGGAGATGCACCCTCCTTTGCTGCGTGGAATTCGACTCTGGTTTTCATCACTGTCAAGGTCATCTGCATCCCTGGCTTCTTGCTGATCCGCCCCAGGTCTTCTCTCCTGGTCTGTCGCCGTCCACTCTGCCTACCTCGCCTCTCCTCTTCCCTCGACGCCTGCACTCTCCCTGCAAAGTCATGCCTCGGCTCCGGCACAGGCTCAGATGCCGCAGAGGCAGCACCCGAGCCAGACCTGCCTCCAGGCGTCGCTCACCTCCTAGCCCCTCGAGCTCTCCGGATTCTGAACGTCTTCGTCGCCCCTCCACGCGAGTCTCGTGCAGAAGAAGAGCTCTGCCGGCCCACCACCCTCCCTCTCCTCCGCGCAGCGTCTCTCCCCATCCTTCAGAGCCTCGCATTCCAGAGTCTGCCCTCTTGGCCAACCCGTCCACTGCGCTTTTCCACTTCCCTTGTGTCATGAACCAGCCCATGGTAGTGGCGACCATCTCTGTGCAATTCAAGGAGCTCCCTCAGCTCAATTCGGGACCACCTCCTCCGACGCCTCCAGGGATTCGTTCTCACGAGCTCCAGTCTGCTCCGGTTATGCGCCCTTCTCAGCTGAACAGCCCACGCACCATGGAGAGTAGCGAGCTCGGAGTTGGCAGCACTAATCCCACAGAAGCGCACCCAAAGCAGAGCGACGCAGGCGAGGCAGCAATTCCCATGCAGGATGATGATGATTGCGGCTACGGATGTCGAATTGTCGAAGAATCCCCCTCTGATGATTACGGTCTCTAAATCCTCCAGTTTCACTACATTTTCCAGGTTAGAGTTTTTGTATGGGTGGTACCTGCTGAATTTTAGGCCTGAGGACTTGTCTAATCTCAGTTATAGTTTTTGTTCATATTGCTACTGCTTTAAGACTTACTGTGTAATGCTGGTTTCCTCTTATGAGGCAGCAACTAATTTCTCCTCGCGCTGGTTTCCCCACGAGGGCAGCGCTTTTTTTTTCATTTGGCTGAAACTCGTCCTACTGCTCGAAAAGCACCTCTGTATGTACCATATTTTATCACAGTAATAGAATTTAGTCTTATCTAGAAAAAAGGTTTAAAAACTTAGGATTTGGGTATGCATCCAAGTGAGAATTTTAAAAGTAGATTTTGTTTTTAGTTTTAATTTAATATGTGGATTAAATTAATATATATATATATATATATATATATATATATATATATATATATATATATTAACTAATATATAATATATATATATATAAAATATTAATATAATATATGATTTTTAAGTCAAATAAAATATTAAATATTTATATATATAAAACATTAATTAAACTTCAATATATTAAAAATATTTCTCCACATTAAAATCATGAACCCATACTCCATATTGAAGAACATTAGGCGATTTCAAAATGCAATAACTTTCACATACGACGTTAGATTTGAGTGTCGTTCACGGCGCCAGAATTGCAACGACGAGGCCTATCTAGTCGTTCAGGTTTCAACCAATTCTAAGAAATTCGATTTTTGAGCATTTTTTCAACTTAGGACATGATCACCTGATCACACCTCCCAAATGGGAAGCTTTTGGACCCCAAAAGCTCTCTGATTTATAGAAATTGAAGATAAGGAGACTGATTCTCCACTCTTCCAACCTTGAACCACTGAAATCTTCCTGACTTCATCAAATTGAGCTTCTAATAAAAAGATAAATTCTTCCTTGAATCTGCTGACCAACCGTTGCTAACATTGACTGAGTCATGATGCAAATTTTTGAAATTTGCACTATAATTTGTAGAAAGCATAATGTTTCTACAATGGTCAAACTTCAAAGGAGACAGAAAATGAGATTCACCTTGCCAACTATCCTTATGGTGAATTTTTGCCAAATGAGCCATGTACTTGCGTCGAATTCTGACCAAGTTTTCTCGCTATAACACCCTGCCATACTGAAACCAGCAATGACCCATGTTGAACTTTGTGCCCTCTTTGCTTGCATGATTTTCCCTTTCTTGGATTCTTGCACCACCTTGCACCGACACTTTGTTCTCTGTACTGATTGACACCAAAGGCACTTTCTACAACATCTTGTCATCTTCCCAAGACGACTTGCTTTCAGGCTGAAACATATTATCATTTACATCATAAATAACATGAAAAGGATTATGTACAAAATATTTTTGCTTAACCATCAAAAAATTCAGATTTTGACTTGCATTGACAAGCCTTTTCAATTGCCCTTCGTTCACTACAGACGATTCAAGCTTCTTCCAATGTGCTCTCACAATAAAATCTTTACCATCCTTGAACATATGATACTTTTTCTCATGGCGATGGAAGATCGATTTTCTGTCATATAAGTACGAACTACCCAACACCATACCTGTAATTTCAAGTGGTACCACATCTAGTTCAACCAAGTCAACATAATGAGCTGTTATGGCAAAGCACAACATGCACTTTCTGGAGACTTGTAAATTAGCATCCTTGCAAATCCAACCAAGTGGATATGGCTTTGGATGTGGAATGGTCTCAAGTTTCATCTTCTTGACTAAATCTTCTGAGATGAGATTCTCTTGAAACCCACTATCAAATAATTTGTCTATCTTTGTGTGTTTGGCTATTATCCTCACATGAAACAACTCTATCCTCCTCTCTTCATTTTGAGCTTCTATGTGAGAGTTTAAAGTGCTAGAACTAGGATTTGGTTCCTTAATAATCTCTTTTCCCTTTATGTTCCTTAGTACCATGGCTATGTTTTTAGTTTTTTCACCTGATTCAGACCCTAAGTCTTGTTCACCAATTGCAATAGTTTTACCCTTTTCTTTGGCCTTATCTTTGTTTTTAAATTTCTCTGGTTTCAGCTCCGGATGAAACTTCCAAAATTGGTCTTCATCGTGGCTTGTTTTGGAACAGTTTTTAAAAAAGAACTTTCCTTTTTCTTTCCTAGAGTTTGCATTTCTTTTCCCCCCTTTGCCTTTGAATTCGCTATCCATATTCCCATCAAAAGATTATTTACCTCTAGCCTCTAAATGCGTAGCTTGCACACAAACTTCGTCTAGACTAGTAGGATTGAACATAAGGATAATATGTATAAGATAATTGTGTAAACCTCCTATATATTTCAGCAAGGTATCTCGACTATGCAAATCAATTCCAAGTAGTAAAGCCCTTCTTCTAAAATCTTGAGTGTAATCTTGAACACTTTGTCCCTTAAGTTATCTAAAACTTTGTCAATTCATCATAGCATTTTATAATGAGCTAATGGATAAAATTGTTGCTTAATTGTGGAAATAAATTCAGCCCATGATAAAGTGATCTTACCATGTTTTTTAATTTCATCCTTGGTCTTGGCTTCCCACCATACCAATGCTGCTCCTTCCATTCTTAAAGAGGCTAACTGAATCTTAGTGTCGTCTTCCTGAAGGTTTTGTATCCTCAAGTAAACTTCCAACTGTCTTATCCAATTGTCAAGTTTCTCTGCATTGACTTCACCGTTAAACATAGGCAACTCAAATTTAACATCAAGCTTTAAAAATGGACTTTTACTAGTAGTTTTAGATTTGTGAGATTGATTCACCGAGGTAGAGGATGACGATGTAGAGGAAGAGGATGAAGATGGGGATGGTGGATCACCATTTCCTCTGTGTCCTTTCTTTGACTTGTCATCACTTTTCTTTCCTCCTGAAGAACCCTCTCCTTCTTTCTATTTTTTAGACCCTTCTCCAACAAGCCTATCATTCATTTCTTGGTATAGTATCCTCACCATCTCTGTCATGTCTAGGAAAGCTTTTCGGAATACCCATTCCTCTTCTTTGGGATCCATACCTTCAGGGGTTTCTCCTTCTCTTGAAGACATGCTTGAAGCCGCTTCCATGGCTCTTGGAGGTGGCTCTTTGACCCTTTTTGGTTGTGGATTACTTTGTACACTAACCAAGTGTTCTTCACCTCTCTTGAGTTTAAGCCTAGTAAGCATCAAAACTTGCAAACAATCAACTATATCTTTGCACAAAACAAATGCATAGTAAAACTCTTAATACTCAAATCCTGAGCTTTGATACCATCTGATATGAAAATGAAAGTATTTGTACTGCTATTCAAAGTATTCATTTCCATTAAATTAAATGTGCAAAGTGTTTGTAATGTCTTGCAAGTAAAACAAAGTGTTTTTGGTAACTGTTTATGAGTTTAAGTGTGAGGGAATGTTAATTAAAATTACTGTTTAACATCTTGAATCTGAAATACACAGCAGAATAACTTCACCATAAACACACAGCAACATGATGAGGCAGTTCACCCCTCCTGGGCTACATATGCCGGGTCCAAGGCTCCCAATTGGCATGTCCTTGCTATATTATGATGCTCAAATTGGTAATACAGTGAGAAAAGGCCTAAACAGGAAAAACCAGCTGTGAAAATGATTTCATAAGGTAGAAATAAGCTAAGAATGACTTTTATTTCACCTAAAACAATGAAGTGTAGCCCAATGCAGCTTCATTTCCCTCATAGCCCTAATGGCTCTCCAAGCTTCCCTGAAGCAAAAATGGCTGAAAAGCACCTCTGTTGGCTCTGAAAACTGTCCCACTGGGTCCATAATGCTCAAAATACCCAAAATTGACCAAAATTTCGTCCAAATTGATCCAATATTGAAGAAGTTATGACAAAAACAAGATTCTGTCCAATGTCAAGTAAAAACCCCACTAAATGTGGGAGAATTGGAGTTAATCCGACTAATTTGGCAAAATCCGCCGGAAATAGTGGACCCGCTCCAAAACTGGCGGTGATAATTTGTTGTGGAAATAAATATTACTGGGCGCATGTGATCAACCCGCACTAACTGCCACATAAAATGCTATCCGAAATCGCCATGTGTAACGTTACATAACCTCCGCATTTATCATTTGGGTGGTCACATTTATGATTAGTGGTTAGCCGCTAACCGTTTCAATAACTCCCGCTGGTGCTAAGGGTCTGGTCACGGCGTATAGTCACGTGGAGGGTCTAACATATGTTACATACTCCCACCATACCATAACTATTTAATATGCCTACCACATTACATTAAGGTTTAAAAACTTAGGATTTGGGTATGCCTCCACGTGAGGATTTTAAAAGTAGATTTTGTTTTGAGTTATAATTTAATATGTGGATTAAATTTATATATATATATATATATATATTAATTAATATTTAATATATATGTATATATATAAAATATTATTTTTTAAATCAAATAAAATATTAAATATTTATATATATAAAACATTAATTAAACTTTAATATATTAAAAATATTTCTCTACATTAAAATCATGAACCCATACTCAATATTGAAGAACATTGGGCGATTTCAAAATGCAATAACTTTCACATACGATGTCAGATTTGAGTGCCATTTGTGGTGCTAGAATCGCAGTGATGAGGCCTATCCGTTCGTTCATGTTTCAACCAATTATGAGAAATTCCATTTTTGAGCATTATTTTCAACTTAAGACATGATCACATGATCAGTGAGGGCTATGCAACTATCAAACCTTCGTGCTCATCTAATTGAAGGGTGAAGATAATGTCGTATCCCAGGGAAAATATTTTCTAATTCGTATCCCCGACAACGGCGCCAAAAAGATGTTGTAGCTCCTAGAGACAACCCTGAGTTGCAAAAGACCAGTGCCTAGGACATCTTAAAATGAGAGGTTAAATGTGGACAATTGTATAAATACCTCTGGAAAAATGTGGAATAAGAGGACAAAGATTTTGGTGGTTCATGGACAGATAAGACTTTGGACTCGATTCATGTGAATTCCCTATACTATGAGAGGGCTCAAGAGACTGCGAGGCTTGATGGCTTTTAACTGGACCAAGTATAAAACAATGAGCAGGAACTTTAAAAATATGCAGAGGCGATGAGGAAGAACAGAGAATGGACCCACAAGGGACATGCCTAAGAGATTTAAGAATATGTCCCCCAGTGACCTCAGAGGAAGCAGATATGAATGAGATATGGGCAACAAAAGAGGTTCACAGAGCGCAAATTAACAGAGTGTGGCAATCTTAATACATGAGTGTTAACACCTGGGCGTTATACAAACATGAATTCATGAATAAGATTGCAGACTACCAGCAGCTACATTACATGGACCTTCAAAGCAGCATAGTATGACAGATGATTATACATAAAGAGAGATTACTGATAACAAAAGGAAAACAGATATATTCTACTCAGTGCTCCATCTGGAATCCAAATAACAGTGTTGTATTATATTGAGTTCAAACATCTCTCCCAAATATGTATCTCAGAGCACAGGGAGCACAGTCATAAAAAACTACAGCAAAATTCTTCAAAAATTCAAGAACCCTTCTTTCATCTTAGAACTTACTATATATAGAGTTTCCCTAGAGGGTCTATGGTACTTGATCATTTATGATCGACCCATATCTATGAAATCAAAACATGCTACCTAACTTGCAAAGTGTACATTGAGGAATTACTTATGTACTGAGAGAATTAAAACAGGAATGGGGTGAAATTGAGATTTCACCAGCAAAATAATCAAAATTAAACCAAAAACAGAAAGGACAAGGTCGCCCATTAAGGCTAATAATGGGAGCCTTCAAGACGACATGGCAAGGAGTGGTCGTAGGTGTACAGGCTGATTGTCATTTTACGATTCCATCTATTGCCTGCAGACCTCCACTCCCTTAGTTTGATGATTTACATTTAATTTATTATGAAGAGGTCATTTATACTGAGCGCACCTGGTTCTTTTAGCGGAGATCTCCTGAGCATACCACATAAGCCACAATTGTATGTTCTGCCTCAAAAGCCCATGCGGTGTCTTGAATTGCAAGAATGGGAACCAGATTTCTGAGGGGTCTCAAGTGGTAAGCGGTATCGGAGAGGGGATTGCAAAATGATGAGAGGAAGGCACATAGAGGAGTGGGTGGTAATGAAAACTGCCTATTTAGTAACCCCCCATAGTTAAAGTTCGAAGGCCGGGGGGGGAGTGGGTCCAAAACGTGTTAAGGAACATTGGATGTATTGGGGTGGAGCGGAAGTGACAGAGAGATGCGAGAGGCTTAGCGGTAATGGGATGCGTGCCAACGGATGGGAATGGCGAGAGTAATGGAATGGTAATAGTGGTGAAGGAATGGCGTAATCGTGATGAGAGGAGTATTATGGTGGGGCCAAACCACATTGCAATCGCAAGTCTTTACCATGGAGTAGTAGAGATAAGCCCTAAACGATGCAAAGTGCGAAGTGCGGGGAGAAAGGAAGTGACATGGAGGAAGGTGGGACCTAACCGCAAATCTCACATTGCAAATTTTATGTGAGAGGATGCGGAGGTTAAGCATTAAAACTTGCGATGGGAAAAGTGCGGGGAGGAGATGAGGTGGCATAGACAATGGTGGGACCACGCCCGCAGATCGCAATTCGCAAGAGTTAGCTGGGAGCAGCGGGTGGTAATTGTTAAAAGCTGTAGGAAGTGATGTGCGATGGTGGGGAGGTGATGTGGAAGTGAAGTGGGACCCAACCACATCGCAGCTTAAAAAAAACTCTACGAGTGCTTAAAAGGTAAGTTGTACATTGTGCATTATGAAATATGCGACGCGCCAGTCGCTGCAAAGTGCGAAAAGGCGACAGGTAAGGAAAGTGCGGAATATGAGGGTTTTCATGCGGATTTGGGTGGTGTATCAAGGTTGGATGGATCCCACCAAGTCGCATCAGTGGCAAGATAAGTTTCAGTGTGTCTTTAAGATGTAAAGGTTAAGACTTGTAGGGAGAGGTGGTGCAAAATGAAGAAATGTAGCGCGGGACTTTAGAAAAGGGAAAATGAAGGGTAAGAGAGGGTAAATGAAGGTAAAGAGGATAAATGAGATGAATGAGGGAGGGAATGAAGTTTTCTCACCATTATTCCTTATCAGCTACACTTTATCCTTTATGCTGATTTGAACTGCAGATTGGTTCCTTTGAAGCTCTTTGACAGTCAGTGTTTTCCTTCCTTTCACCTTCTCCACTTGGTGTGTGGTCACAGGCCAACACTAAGAACAAATCTTGTCACATTTCCTCTTTAAGATGTTCAAAGGCCTTAGTTGCTTTTGGAGTCCAAAAAAATGCATCTTTCTTTAGCAATGATGTTAGAGGTGTTGTTATTTTCCTGTAATTCTTTAAAAACTTCCGATAATACCCTATCAACCCAAGCCAATAAATCCTTAAATATTCCTTAAGGTTGTGGGGATTTTCCATTCCTTGATGGCTTTAATTTTGTTAGGGTATACCATAACATGCTCATGAGATACAATATGACCAAAACATTCCACTTCCTATAACCCAAAGAAAAATTTGGAGGGTTTTGAGTACAATTATTTCTCCTCCAATAGTTTGAGCACCCTATCAAAATGTTGAACATGATTTTTTTCTAGACTCGTTGTAGATTAGTATATCATAAAAAAAATTACTAACACAAATTTTATAAGAGTTTGAAAGTGGAATTCTTCAAACCTTGAAATGTGGAAGGTGCATTAGTAAGGCCAAAAGGCATGACCAAAAAATCATAATGACCTTCATGGGTTCTGAATGTTGTTTTCAAAATGTCTTATGTCTTCACTCTAATTATATGATATCCTGAATAGATATCTAGTATGGTGAAGTAAATTTCTCCATGTAATTCATCCAACAATTCATCAATGACATGAATGGGAATTTTATCTTTACTAGTGAACTTGTTGAGATCTATATAATATGGACACATACACCATGATCCATCCCTCTTGTGCATTAATACTATTGAAGAATATAAATAACTTTGGTTAGGTTTACTTATACCAACCTCTAGAATTTATGCAACCATATATTCAATTTCACTCTTTTGGGAATAAGGAGATCTGTAAGGTCTGATGTTTGGATGAACACTTCCTAGAATCAAGTGAATAGCATGATCATGATCGCAAATAGGTGGTAGAAATTTGGGAGTATCAAATAGCTTGGAAATATTGTCAAGGACTCTTTGGAGATTTGGAGAAATGGAAGACTTAGATGATTGAACATCTAGTGAGCATAATTGTGCAATTACCCCTCATTGTTCCTTATTCAAAATATTTTCCAATCCATTAGAGTTTATTATCTTCCTATGTTTCCCAACGATACCCCTTAATTCAATTTCCTTTCCTTCCCAGAAAAAATTCAAGAAAAGTTATTTAAAATTAAAATCTATTGTCCCCAAAGATTGGAACCATTGGAATCCTAATGCAACATCAGCACCACCCATTAGAATGGCAAGCATTGGACTCTTTAATACATATTCCCCCATGGTTATATTTATATTATGGCACTTCCTTGAGTAATTTATATTTCCTTCATATGCAACCATCACTTGACACATTGGTGATGGATATAGAAATAAATTCAAATCCTTGGCTATCTTACAATAAATAAAATTATATGTACTACCCAAATCCATCAGTACTATTACCTTTTTCTTCTTGATATATCCTTCTATATTGAGAGTTTGAGGAGTGTTAATTCCCCCCAATGAATTACAAGATACGGTTGTTTTCATTTCTTCTTTTTCAACCACTGGGGTTGTTTCATGGTGTATATCTTCTTCTTTTTATGTTTAATGTTTATTTTCTTCCTCCGCTTCACAATCTATGTTAAATAATTTCTTCTTAACACACTTATAACCTTTAGTGTATTTTCGATCACAATTGTAACAAATCCATTTTTCTCTTTTCTCCAATTTTTGTGGTGTCAACCTTGTAGGTTGTGAGAGGCTAGGGGCAGAAGAACTTCCATATTTATAATTGTGAGTGGTAGACCTCATTTTTTCCATAATTTTTCTTCCAACTTTTATTGCCACCTTGAATGCATTCTCCTATGAATTAGGTTCCCAAAGGAAAACATCATATTGGATGTTATATTTTAAATTCCCTATGAATACATAAATTAGATGGTCCTCTGGAATATCAGTTACCTTGATATTCAATCTTTGGAAGTCCTTAATGTGCTCTGCAACTGAACCCTTTTGTTTCAGATTTATCAATTAGATAAAGAAGGTATTTTTTTTGTATCCTCATAACGCGTTATCAATTCCTCCATAAAAATTGTCTGGGTGGCAAGTGAGTTAAGAGAACACATTCATCAATACCACACAAACTGATTGGGTTCTAAATATAAATATGCAATGCATATCTTTTATATGTGTTTCATATCATGTATAGCAAAGAACTCTCCATTTGTAGTATCCATGTTACTAAATCCTTTCCCTCAAACTTCCTCATATTGATCTTTGGAATATGGCTGGTAGTCAACCCAAAGTTAGTCTCTCTAAAATTATGATTCACAATCCTTTTGTTCTCATCATGAGTTTCATGGCATACCTTGCCACTAATAGGAAGTCTTTCTTATAGTGATTTTTTCAAACCTTCCATCAAACCTTCGATGTTTGCTTTTAGGCCATTGATGTTTATCTATGTGAGAATGACATTTGTTGCACTTGGTACCATAATTTTGATATATCATGTTGCATTTCTTCTTCTTATTCATGCATCATAGTATATCTTTATGAGGGCTTAATGGGTGTATCATTTTTTTTTAAGGAATTTTGGAAAAATTAATGATGTCTATGCTTCATTATGCCCTTTGAATCACTTCAAAATTATTTTTCAAACAAAATTTATGCAAATTTAAAAGTATACGCCTTTTAAAAGTTGATTTTGAGCTTGTTGATTTTGTTGCCTTTGATACTGTTGTACCTTTGTGATTTAGGGCTCCCAAGGTATGAAATTTCATCTTGAGGTATCTCTTTGTGTCTTCTTTCCAACCCCACAAGTTATACTGAGATTGGATTATTGAAGGTAAAGTTATGCAAAATCTCCCACAATAATCTAATTATGGATTGGTTTAATAAAGTAAACTTGTACAAACTACCACATGTCACTTTTTAACCTTTGGCCATAAAAATTGTACCCAGAAAATTACAATATCTGAAATTTTAGTCACTTTTTATGGACTTAAAATTCGATGTTTTAGGAGAAATTTATGACGATTTTCCTTGGGATAATTGTTTGAAACTAAATTTTAAATTTTACAAAAGCCCTAATTTCCTTGGACCATATCTCCAAAAATATTTTAAAACAAGGTATGATATTGTAACTAGATGTTCATAAATATTTATAGTCCATGTGGTAACAATTTCACAATTTGAAGCTTCCCCAAATAAAAGTTACAACAAACATTCCACAATGACCTGTTTGAAGCAGCAAAACCCTAGGATCAAGAGCTCTCATACCAAATGTTATGTATCCAGATCAAAATAGCACATACAGATAATAAAAGATAGATCAAAAACTAGATAATAAGCCACTTCGAGGGGGAAACCTCCCTTTAATTCACATAAATGAACAATTCTTGGATGATTCAAATGAAAATACCTCTTTTGTATGTATAGGAGTATAACAGGTCAAAATATATTTAGGGCCTACATAAAAATAATAATTTAAGGGCACAAAAATAAAAATAGTGGGATTCTATGGGGCACAAAATAAACAATATGGGGGCTACACTAGTATTATAGGGACCTATCAAGCTCCTAGTTAAAAGGCTTCCTCATTATGCTCCCAATAAGATGTGGAGGACACTTTGGAAAAGGATGGTATCCCCAAAGTGAATACCTTATGTTAGGATTTAGTACATCAAAAACTTTTTACTGCAAAAAACATCAAGAAAATAATTATACAAGGACCATCGATATGTTTTCTATGTAGGGAAGTAGACAAAAACATCCCACATCTCTTCAGATAGCGTCCCTTCTCCTTGGAAGTTTGGTAAGTGGTATATGAAAATTTGATACATATTGAAGAAATCCGTGGAACATGGGTAGAAATGTTCAAACCATGGATAAATATACATGGCCATGGAAGGCTTCATCCCTACCAGTTTTTTTGGGAGGCTCTCCCTAGATATATCTGTTGATCGATATGGATTTTTAAAAATTGAGCAATTTTCAAAGGAGAACAGCCAAAACTTATCTTCGTGGCATGTAAGGAAAAAGTATATTATTTGAGGAAATAAAAGTCCATGGATGTAAAGAAACTAATATTGTAAATCTTAATCCATTGGAAAAGGAATGGACATAAGTGGGAAAGCCTCCAAATCATGCTAGTAGCTTCAAACTCTGACCTATTTATAGTAGAAACTTTTGTATCATACAAAACTTGATAGACTTTCAACAATGAAGAATGAATAGAAAAAAATTTTCATTCTTCTTTGATGGAGCCTCAAAAGAAAATCCAGGGGTGGCAAGAGTGAGATTGTAATATTCCCAAATTTTCACATTACATTTGGAATATTAGAGTCCTTGATTTTCTTAATGAATTAAGTAAATAAAAGGGTAGAGGGACCCACAATCCTCAATAAGAATAAATATCCACTTTGTGTGTGTGAATGTGGATTAATCTAGACTAGATCTGCAAAAAGAGGTAGTTGAGCAACTACTAATGTGAATGAAATTGGAGATCATGTCTCATTTAATGAGAGAGATCATGGAGGGTTGATTTAGTCAACTAAGATCTTGAATATGTCAAACAAAGGGTCATTGAGCATTAATGGTCAAGTGGTGGAGGATCATGTGCAAATGAAGCACACATGATGGAGGAGGTGTACATTGCACCTAGATTGTTTGGTTGATTTGGTCAAACAACGTTGTCCCACTTGGAGGATCTTGTCCACATGAGACAGTGCAGTTGAGATTAGGGCCAAGGCTTGGGATGGCTCAATCTTTATAAAGGAGATGAAGGAAAAGGTGAAAGGGATCTTGGATTATTTGATGTATGATCTTTTAGATCTAGAATTTTCAAGTGACATTCCACTGCATTCTTGGGCTGTTTAGCAGAGATTGCAGGTGCTGTTTAGCATAGGGTGTTCCCGGGCATGAATCCCTCCTATTTATTTGAGTGATATCTAAGGAAGAGTTTTTTACTTCATTATACATCAGGCTTTAAGTGAAATTTCCTTTCTCTACTTTTTGTAGAACATTCATATTAAGAAAACTGCAGTTTTCTGAAGATCAGTTTGGAAGGTGGAAGTTGTCTTCAGTACTTCAGCTGGAGAACAAGGTGAGGGATTATTCCCATCACTTGGGCTTATAGAGCAGCACTCCCAGAGCCACATTGAATATCTGGCATCAGGTCAAAATTTATTGACCTCCTAGTAGCAGTATTCTCCTCAAGAATAATGTTGTCTATATCGCAGATCTGAAAGGAGGAAGGAAGTTGCTAATACTTCAACTAGCAATCCAGTGGAGGATCATTCCTCCACATTGCCATCAGTCTTGCCATCAGCCTGGATTTTATTGCAACATATTTCAACAGGAAGAAGGCCTCTCTTTCCCTCACAGCACAGTTTTTGGAGGCAGTTGTGTTGCAACAACTGCAATCATCTTTTGGAGGATTGAGAAGCTAGATCTAGAGCTTCTAGCTCATAGATCTGAGGAAGGGATCAACCCTTCAAGCATAGATCTGATCTGAGCACACATTTCAGCCATCTTTTCTTCAGATCTAGCTTCATATCTGTATTTCCCAGTAGATCAAGGATCAAACCCTAGGGAGGTGATTTTTCCAAAGTTGCAGATCTGGAAAATCCTTTTTGGGTTATCTTGGGAATCCATCACATTGGCCGGATCTTGAATCTTGGCATCATCAAAGCTCCAGTTTTGAGTAGATCTGCATTTCTCTTTTCAGCCTACAACTCCATGTTTATGACTTGTTGAAGAGACAACACAGTATTTGCTGTAGAGCCTCTCCAGTTACGATGTACCTGTTGGATGCATGTTTTTAGGGTGATCCTAGCTCATCTTTTTGGCTAGATCTACCTATATCTTGTACTTGTGTAACTGATTCATCTCCAATATAATAAAATGGCTTAGCTCTTTCTGCATATTCTGATTTGTACTTAGATTTATTGTTTATCTTGCTGTAAGTTCTTATATTGTGTGAAGTATTGCTGCATTCTCCCTTTTGGGATATTATAGTGGTATCAGAGCATGATCTTTGGCTCAGCTTGTGGACACTTCATCTTTTTACATTGAAAGAAGAATAGATAGATGAGATCTATCATGGAGGATGTGAGATCTATCACTCCTTTCTTCAGATCCATGTAAGATCTCTCCAAGGAGGTCAATCAAATGAAGGAGGAAGAACAGAGAGAAGATATAAGAAGAAGATCCGATGAGGAAAGCACTTCCTATCAGCAGCAAAGAAGACCGGAGAATCCTAGATCTCCTCATAGATCCACTATGCCTGCTTTATTTGGAGAAGGTGAGAGGTATAGAAGTGAAGAAAGGCATGAAACTGAGACTCATGAGACTCTTAGTCTATATCTTGAAGAGTAAAAAGCAAAGTCTAGAGCTTTCAAGGAGAATCTAACTCTCCAACAATTCTTCCAGATTAGAGAAGAAAGAGGATCCTATAGCAGTAATAGAAGGAAGAGGCATAATAGATTCTATTTTCCTACATTTGATGGATCTTCCTTAAGAAATTTCAAGGCTTGGAGGAGGGAGTTAGATTCATTTTTCAAGCTACATCCTGTGGCTGAAGAGGAGCCTGTTCAAATTGCAACACTTCATCTCTTAGATGAAGCAGAAGATTGGTGGTTTGGGCACCTAGAGCATGCAAAGGTGACCAAGTATTCAAATTTCTTTCACAAGTTTAGGAAGAAGTTTGATATGGAGAAGACAGAGTTGTGCTACAAAGGGGCATCTCCCAAGGAAACCAAGGAGAATGTCAATCTTGTCACTCTGGACAAGAGGTCACTATTTTCACCACCTGCTGCAGAAGTACTTGTATCTGGAGAAGAGACACTTGCATTTTTGCAAGACAGGCTTGAACTCTTAACATATGGAGTTACATGCATGGATCAGGAGGTGCATGAGGAAGAGGAGGAGGATACTAGTGCTGGTACACTTGAAGAAAAGAGGCCATCACTCTGACCAGCAGTTGGAGATACTATTGTCCCAGTTGGAGGAACTCTTGTGTTCTGTCAAGAGGTTCCCACATATCAATTGATCCAAGGTATGCACAAAATTTCAGCAAATAGTGTTTTAAGATCAATGCATGACCAAGGATTAGAACAAAATGATGATTTGAAGCATAAACATATCACAACGCAGAGGACCCTTGATCTAATCAAGGAGGAGACTGAAAAATATCCCTGTTCATCATTTTTGAGCTACATTCAACCCCTTGAGATGTAGAGTTTCAGGAAATTGGATTAGCATTATCCTATGTACAATGACTGATTATGAGATCAATATTGTGCCTTACTTCGAGACAGCATATGTATTACCCTACAGATCTACAACGCTGTCACTTAGTAGCTGTGACAAAGAAAGGGCTTCATCATTCTTGGAGCATTCTAGAGGTAACTTCACTCATGAAGCAATGGAAGCAAAGATGATAAATGGTAGACATCTTGAAATGAGAA
The DNA here is from genome assembly GCA_034641835.2 of Pinus albicaulis. NCBI lineage: Eukaryota > Viridiplantae > Streptophyta > Pinopsida > Pinales > Pinaceae > Pinus > Pinus albicaulis. Next base: position 21,787 of record JAXQQM020067990.1, read on the forward strand.
ACCTTTTCTCCTTTCTAGATGACCCTTTCTCAATGAGCCTCTCACTGCTCAAAGAGAAACTTCTACTTGCATTAAATCCAAAAATTCTTTGGTTTTGGAGGGTCTTTGATGGAGAGAGAATCTCATTAAGAGATCTCATTAGAGATGCATTTCAACATTTCATGAAATGCAAAAGTCTTCAACAATTTGGGAAGGATGGCATTCTACAAAGCGAGGATGCCATGATTATGCAATACCTCATTCATCATCCCCATGGGAGTGAATGGGTAAGGATCTGAAAATGGAATGTACTTGTTTGAGGGTGCAAGGTATCCATTTCCCATAATTTCAAATTGAGCTATACACTCCAAGTGACCTCTGAAAATGTGAGAACAAACTATTTCCTATACAGAGATGGATTGTAGGGGCATTCACCGGATGTTTCACCTTTCTAGGAAAGGATGAATCCGGAGGCTACCTGGCCCTCTACAAACTCTGCCTAAGGAAATAATATGTAAACACTTAGAAGTCTTTGACATTCACATACTTGAAATTTGATGTCTTGCGGAATAAGACAAATAACTTTCTTCAGCTGAGTAGGTGATTATGTGTATATGAAAGTTATGTATATTTACTGTTTAACAATTTATATCAGTTTTGTTTAGCATATCATCTTCAGCAAATAAAGACATCAAAATGATAAGCAGTTCACCCCCTCCTCTGGGCTACATCTGCTGGACCAAGCCTCTCAAACTAGGCTTGTCCTCTTGTATTAAAAATGCTACAAAGGCTAATACAAGAATAAGAATGTCTCAAAAGACAGATCTGACTGTAAATACAGAATCAGAAGATAGGAATTAGCTAAACATGCTATTTTCCAAACACTAAACAGTGAAAATTGTACCTGATACAGTACTTTTCCCCAATTGGCCCTCGTGGCCCTTTAGACTTGCAGGGAGAATTTCGAGGTGAAGATGACCTCAATTGGTTCTGAAACCTCTGCCATTCAACTCAGAAGGTCGAAAATATCAGAAACAGACTTTTGAATCACCAAAAATGGATGAACATAGCCCCCAAACAGCTCCAACACTGAAATGGCCCTCTTGGCCCTGAAAGCTTCCCTGAAGCTAAACAGTGAGAAGAATTCCTCAAAAGGAAAAACGAGCTGTAGAAATGGATTCATACTGCTGAAAAACTTCAGGAATGACCTTCGTTCCACATAAACTGGCTGCACAATTCCCAATGCAGCTCCCAAACTGATTTGGCCCAACTTCCACGGAGAAAAATCACCTGCAAACGGCCTCAGATGGCTGTGAAACCTGTGCCAATGGCTTCAGAAGGTCGAAGAGACCCAAAATCAAAAACAAATTCGTCTTCAAAGGCCTCTCCAATCAAAAGTTATGGCCTCTTTAGTAAACTGCCTCTTTCCCCTTGGGAAACTCCACTAAATGTGGAGAGACTGCAGTTGAGGGCGCTAAAATAGGAACAAACGCCAAATAGGCGGAACCGCCATTACAATCGCCAAAGTTAACTGCTGGCATTAAAGTTTATTGTTATGAAAAATCGTGTTCATATGGCGGATGGTTAGAAATAAATGTTAAACGGTTTATTAAAACCATTACACAATACATAACATGTTTAACATTTAAAACCCACAACATTCGTTTAAACCAAAGTTTGAAATGCCGTTTGGAATTGCGCGCCGAGCGACTTGGTCCGTGGTTCCGCCGGCGGTGGCCCCCTTCGGGCCCCGCCCAAACAAATACGCACAATAAATCTAATTTCGTGCAGCCATATAACAAGAACTAATGGCGTGGTCTGGCGGTAAAAGCGTTTGGATGTTATATGAGGGGTCAGGGGTTCGAATCCCGTGGAGCCCGAAACCAAATTTTTTGAAAACGCGCCATTTCATGCGGTCTTGTGGCCCACGTGGCTGCCTCCGGGCTAGCCACGTGGCGCTATATGATTGGCTGTCAAAATGGAATATTCCCCAGAATATTCTGCGGAATATTCCACGGAATATTCCCAGAATATTCTGTGGAATATTCTTTTTTTAATAAAATTTTCCACAGGCCAAATTTGCCATTTTTTAATGGAAATTGAGAAAACTTTGAAGCTGAATAACTTCTTCATACGGAGACCATTTTTCGAACCGTTCGCGGCGCCGGAATCAGGAAGACGAGCACTATCCGGTCGTTCAGGTTCCAACCAGTTCTGAGCACTTTCATTTTTGACCATTTTACGACACTTGGTCCTGAGCTCCTGATCACACCTCCCAAATGAGAAGGCTTTTGGTCCCCAAAAGCTTACTGAATCTCTGCACTGAAATGTACAGCAATTGAGGAACAGAAATATCTTCTTCCAGTCAGCCAAAAGAGCATACTAATGCCCAAAAATGTCTTGCCTTGCTAACTGTCATCATGGCGACTTTTTGCTGCATACGCCAAATACTTGTCGAATCCCGACCAAGTTCTTTCGCCAGACAAATCTGAAATTGCAGGAACCAGCAATGAAACTTGCTGATATATGAGCTGAAATATTCCCCTGAATATGTGGACTTTCCAACTGTCACGATGCCCATCCAAGGCACCTCCATTCCAGAAGAAGAGCTGCCTCCCAAATGAGAAGGCTTTTACAAAGATGAAACACTTCATCATTTCTCCTCTTTACAATCTTGGAGATCAAATTAACTTTTTCCAAGTCAATAACATTACATGCATGGATAAAAACAAAGTAATCAACCCTTCAAGTTAATCACACATACATGTTTAAAATACAAGGAAATCATCATGATCCCTGTGCTCATGCATCTCATTCTCATGCATGCAGTTTATCCTTCAACTTTCTCTTAAGTACAATCATAAGTACAAGATCCTCAATCACATGTACATGTACTTTCAAAGCTGAAATGAAAAGAACTTTTGCTACGAAAGAGTGAGTCTCATACTCAGCTTTTCCATCTTGCAACTTGCATTTCTTTAACAAAGAAAATGCATTCAATCAAAAGACATGCAACTTTAATTGGATAAGAATTCTAACCATTTCTTACCAATCCATTTCAAAGGTGATTCCTTTAACTGCACATCGATATCAACATGTGTATCGTCCTGACACATATCAATGATGGAAACTTCCTTCCCATTCTTGCCATACTCTTTCTCCCACTTCTTCAACTTTTGTGGAAGCATTGTTGGATTCAAAGTCCAACACCTTTCAACAGTATGTCCTTGCTTATGGAAGTTGTCATTATAAAAATGAACAAAAGAGCTTCAGCAAACTCAAACAACAAGTAGTTTGCAGAATAATAAAGCAGTCAATCTTCAACACTGCTTAAGACACCTTTCAAGCTACACAATCAAGCTAGTGATGTCAGTCAAGCAAACCAACTTTGCAACCTTGCTCTGATACCATCTGATCTGAAAATGGAATGTACTTGTTTAAGGGTGCAAGGTATCCATTTCCCATAATTTCAAATTGAGCTATACACTCCAAGTGACCTCTGAAAATGTGAGAATAAACTATTTCCTATACAGAGATGGACTGTAGGGGCATTCACTGGACATGTCACCTCTAAAGAGAGGATGAGTTCCAGAGGCTACCTGGCCCTCTACAGACTCTGCCTAAGGAAATAATATGTAAACACTTAGAAGTCTTTGACATTCACATACTTGAAATTTGATGTCTTGCTGAATAAGACAAATAACTTTCTGCAGCTGAGTAGGTGATTATGTGTATATGAAAGTTATGTATATTTGCTGTTTAAAAATTTATATCAGTTTTGTTTAGCATATCATCTTCAGCAAATAAAGACATCAAAATGATAAGCAGCTCACTCCCTTCTCTGGGCTACATCTGCTGGACCAAGCCTCTCAAATTAGGCTTGTCCTCTTGTATTAAAAATGCTACAAAGGCTAATACAAGAATAAGAATGTCTCGAAAGACAGATCTGACTGTAAATACAGAATCAGAAGATAGGAATTAGCTGAACATGCTCTTTCCCAAACACTAAACAGTGAAATTTGAACCTGCTACAGTACTTTTCCCCAATTGTCCTTGGTGGCCCTTTAGACTTGCAGGGAGAATTTCGAGGTGAAGATGACCTCAATTGGTTCTGAAACCTCTGCCATTCAACTCAGAAGGTTGAAAATATCAGAAGTAGACTTCTGAATCACCAAAAATGGATGGACATAGCCCCCAAACAGCTCCAACACTGAAATGGTCTTCTGCTCTGAAGCTCTGGTTAAACAAGGAAGATGAAGAATTCTCATAAAAGGAAAAATGAGCTGTAGAAATGGATTCGACGTCGGTGCCCCAGGAATGACCGTCTAATACATGTGGCCACAATTCCCAAGGCAGCTCCCAAACTGATTTGGCCCTAGTGACTCCTAGAACTTCCACGGAGCAAAATCACCTGCAAACGGCCTCATATGGCTGTGAAACCTGTGCCAATGGCTTCAGAAGGTCGAAGAGACCCGAAATCAAAAAAAATTCGTCTCCCAAGACTTTCCCCAGCAAAAGTTATGGCCTCTTTAGTAAACTGCCTCTTTCCCCTTGAGAAACTCCACTAAATGTGGAGGAAGTGCAGTTAAGGGCGCTAAATTAGCAACAAGCGCCAAAATAGGAGGGCGGAACCGCCAAAATAGGCGCGCGGTTTAAACTTGGCATTAAAGTTATGTTTGTGGAGGCGCGTTCATATGCGGGGTTGACGGTTATGTAACCGTTTGCAATTAAATACAAATGTTATATATTACATAACATTCGTTAAACAATAACAAACCCACTTTTAATCGTTACCCAAAGTTTTTTAAATACCACGTGCGCGCCGAGCTTCGGGCCAGGGTTCCGCCGGAGGGTCATGTGGGAAGGGGGCTGGCCCTTCGGGGCTGGCCCCCTTCGGGCCCCGCCCAAACCTTCCGCTGCATTTAAATACAACTCCGCCCGCCACCATAACACGAACCAAACGTGTGGTGTAACGGTTAAAGCGCTGTGTTGATAACCACCAGGTCGGGAGTTCAAAAGCTATCCGCGCCATAATAAAATTTTTGAACGCCATTTCAACTTCGGACTTGGGGCCCACGTGCTTCTCCTAAGTAGCCTACGTGGCGCCACATGATCGCCATGATGAGAACAGCTCCCGTAATATTCCCGGAATATTCACTTTAATATTTAATATTCTTGTGAAGGTTTTTTTTAATAAAATTTTTCCATAAAGTCCAATTTGCTATTTTTTAATGGAAATTGAGAAAATTTGAAGCCGAATAACTTCTTCATACGGAGACCATTTTTCGAACTGCTCAGGGCGCTGTAATCGAAGACGAGCACTATCCTGGTTGCCTGTTCAAACCAACAGCACTTTCATTTTTTGACTATTTGTATTTAATAATTCGGTCTCGATTCGATCAAGTTTGCAAGGTCTGAATAGTATCACCTTGATTTTCTGCCTCAATCAAGGTGTTCTCCAACCATTCAGATTGTTTGGAGAATTTTTCAATGTCTGGTTTCTTCTCATGCACATAAGGAGTGAGTTTGCAGTTAACTCTCATTTTAATTATTACTCCTAGAGGATCATAGTACCATAGAAACTCTTACAAAATTTAAACTCCTGTAAACACTTTTCAGCCTCTGTACCTACATCTCTGCTGTTACAAATGAAAGGGCCAACTTGATTCTTGATTTTGAAATGTGTCTTTTTCTTAGCTTCTAGGAAATTGATTTCCTCAAAATTAATGATTTGCCTTATGTTCTCAAGAGAAAATAACCTCATTTGGAGGTATTTAGGAAATTTATATGGAATAAGATTTGATCCATATACTCTTATTTATGTCTGGTTTTGGTACAAGTACCAATCACCTTTCCTATTATGCTCTGACAATTGTAGGAATTTCTTAATTTCCTCACTAATTCTGGGCTGCCTGTTGCTGTTCAACAAATTGACAATAGGATGAATGAAGGAATCAACAAATTCTATATAGGTGGACTGTGATGAATCTTTTCTTATCAAAGGAGTGCAAAATATTACTGACTGTGGGTTTCCTTCAACATCAAGCTTTTGAATTATGACAAACTTCTCAGACTGAAAGTATAAAAACATGTGGAATAAGACCAAGGAATACTTGAAAATACCTTCAGAAGGAATTTTGACCAACTGTTCATGAATATTGTCAACAATGTATTAAGAAAAATTAAAAATGGTAGCAGGAGGCTGACCAGGTGTGAAATTAGATTAAAAAACCTAGCACTGAAACATTAGCATGCTCATCTATGAAATAACCAAGAATAAAAGACAACTTGGAGATGATATGTCTTGTCCTTTCAGAAAATTTTGCAGATGGGTAAGGAGGATTTATCTTGGGAATTTCTACAGAAGAAGGCATGAAAGTTTGAAATATCTGGAACCTCTTGGGGAAGTCAAGATTAAGGTATAACTGTGTGAGAGCTTCAATGGACAAAGGAAATTCATCTGGTCTGGATTGGATCTGGAGCATTTGATTGATTGACTCAGCAGTATTGGTAAACAAGATTTTCTTTTTTTTAGAGTTTATTATGGCTCTCTGATCAGGGAAATAGCATGATTGACATAGTATGATCACTTATGGGCATTGGAAAGTCTGTGGAACATCATATTTTGGAAAATTAGATTCCCAAATAAAAACCTCATTAGCTTGATCTATGGATTTTTCATGACTCGAGCAGTGGAGCTCAAGAAGGTTAAATTCTATAGTTGTGTCATTAATATTGAAATCTTTATTAGCCAGGGGAGTGTGTTCTACATCTACAATAGGGGGTTGTAGAGGATTAAAAGTTATTACTGCTTTGGAAGCCATTGTTCTATTAATTTTACTCAATTTGATTAATAATTGACTTAGAAAAACTGATTTAGGCCTGTAGGAGCACCTCTAACAGATATTTTTAGTTTGCAGACAGATTTAAGAATAAAATAGGGGTTTTATCTATGGTCTTCAAAGGTTAAAACTGCTCAAATTATGGTCTCTATGCTTAAAACAGCTTTTAGGACATCAGAATTCAATAAAAGGACATTTAGGGTATGTAGAAAAGGATTTGGAAGATAAAAAGGGCTTTCTTTTAGGTCCAAAGAGGCTTAAACTTCTTCGATTAATTAAACTGCACTCTTTGTGATTAAAAGAAATTTTAGAATTTCAGTGAAAGGAAGCTTAGCATCTGCAGAAATGGATAGGGAAGGTGAAAAGGGCTTTTATTCTGCTAAAACTCCTAATTTGATTCAATTACCTGAATTACTTCCTCTTTAGATCAAGAAACATGCCTTTTCTTTGAGGAATACTTGGGAAAAATGAAGATTTTTGTCTGCAGAGCGTTTTTGAAGCAACGAAGGATTTTTTGAGGCACTTCTGGTCTTTATAAGCTTCAATTCGGTTCTGCAATGTCTTGTAGCGGCAATGGTCAGGTCGGTTAAGTGATCTAGTTACTTAAAAAATGGTCAACAACATTCTTTCAGCGCAAAAATGGTAACATAATGTGGTAAAGAGTCTAACAAAGGGCAGGGTTTATTAACAAGTGGGGTATGGATAAGTGGGACCTATAATATGTGGGATAATATAGTAATATTTATATGTTTAATTAACATAAGTGTTGGGACTTATATAGTAAGGATTTAATATATACGAGATAAAAGGTATAAATGGATTTAATATATAAAGTCAAATTTAGTATGTATAAATGTAAATAAGTGCGGGATTTGCATAATACACTAAGTTTAACTTTAAAACTGCTATCGGGAATGGATTTCTTCACTATGGGACTTGACATATCACCTTTTTAAAGAAATACTTATGATAAAGGTGTTTTTTGGTTTTTAATGTATTTTTGAATGAAAATGGAAGTTTAATAAAGGATTTTTACATTTCCAAGGATAAATGTGCATTTTAATTTAGGAAAAGGGCTTTTTTGCAAGTGGGGAAAAAGTGAAATAAAGGGAAAAATGAAGGGGATGGGGTATTTTTACAAGGGGAATGATTTTGAAAAGAAGTTAGTAAATGAAATGACCAAATTTCTGCTATCCATGCTTATGAAAACTGCTTCTACTTACCCATCTGCTACCCTAACATTTTTTCGTCATTTACATGGGTGCATTTAAGCTTGCAAACCCTTATTCATTTTTATTTTAAACAACAAACTAACTAATTCTATCCTTATTTCTTCCAAGGGCTTAGATTAAACTGTTGAGCTCCTTATTATTCTCTACCTAACTACTGATCTTCCAAGATTAAACAATTTGGCTAGATCTTTATTCTCTATCTATCAACATAAAATTTAAAGTATGAAAGGTCAAGTTTAAGCAGTTTTCCCTTCATGGATTGTGGCATTTTTGACAAGTTGCACACAATATTTATTTTGCAGTAAAAGTAAATAGTAGTGGCATTTGAATTTGAAGCACTTTCATGTTTTGTTTTTATCTCTTTTTTTTTTTGGGGTTCATTTTCTATATTCTTTTTTGATCTTTTTTCTTTCAAGTCCTTTGATTTTTCTTTTAGGACTTTTACCCTCTTTACGTTTTTTAATTTTCTAATATGGGAAACCAATTTGCAGAAAGCAAAGTATGTATATAATACAAGACTAATCAAATTAAATTCAAAATTATGAATCATATTATTATAGGATCCTAACACCCCCTAAAGTGTGAAGTCTGAGGTTATTATGAAGAGTGAAGTTCTATATCATTCCGGGGATTAGATTGGAGACACCGATCGAAATTCTATAAAAACATTCAATGCAAACATATATATATATATATATATATATATATATCATCGTTGAGGTAGGCATTCCCATACTCAGATCAAAACTAACTAAATGTTCTGGTACAAGATATGGTTTCAATATTACATCAAAAGTAGACACAATATGGACGCATCCATGAGTCATAAGTAGTCTACTGTATCATGAATAATAAAACTCCTTGCAGCTTGGATGGTAGAAACTAGATCCAGGGTCTTGATTTCTGCTTCTCGAACTAGTACAAATATATCCATGTGATTGATTATGTCGAAGTCAAACATGGTAAAAACCACTTGATTATCGGTCAATGATGTGAATCGTTAACGAGTGTGAGAGAAACCACCAATAAGGAAAATGGATGTCAAAGTACTCTAGTACAATATATGAAGTGTGAATGAATGATTTGTAGTCGAACACTCATAGAATCGTTCGATCTAAGGTCAATGATGCAACTTGTAGTCGAATGCGAGAAACCTGCCATTAGGGCATGCAGATCCAAAGGTAATGATAGGGTTCTAGATCAACTTCCTAGATAATGAGCTGATGACGATAGAAAGTGATCTGTCACAGGAAATCCCACGACACGAAACCATTAGATCAAGGTTTGAAGAAATATTTTTCAAGGACTGACTCAGAGATAGTCAACGTGAATGGAGACAAATGTTTGCAAAGAATGGTTTGTTTAAAATCTCTCTTGAGCACATAATGATACTGTAGATGGCTTGGCAACATTTGACCTAAAGATAATACCTAGAAATTGGCTAAAAAATTTCAATGTAGTTCGATTAACTGTTAGAAAATGGATTTCCCAACCCAGGTAAAAGTGTGACAAAGTGTCGTGTTCAAGAGTGGCATGTTGCTTTCTAAACAAGGATGACAAATATATTCTTTTGCTCTCTTTTTCCCCCACCATTACTGGCAAGTACCTCTTTATTTTTTTTCAAGCTTGAGGAGGATAAAATTTGATTGTTTGTGTAAGCTCATCCTTTGGATTAGTCCATCTTAGTATTAAAATAGAACCCTAAGAAGGAGTGGTTTGGTCCTGTTGTAATCGACAGGTCCTTTACTGTTAAATTTTAATGGGTCCAGTATATGAGAAACTTGAACTTTTTTTCAGTTTTAGGGAGTCAGAAAAAAATATAAGTAAACTCCATGGTTGTTATTTTTCATAAATTTAGTCTTCTAGGCTTGAAAAAGGATAAAATAATGCAGGAGATAACTCTATTGACCATGATTAGTCAATGTATACCTTTTTCGTAATTAGTCTAGTTCAGTCCGGAAACGGCGTAAAATTATACTGAATGGATGACTGTTCATTTACTTTAACGAGTTCAAATAGTCAAGTACTCAACAATCTTTTCATGTTTAAAGAGTATAAAAAGGGCTTAAAATAAAACTCCATGGTTTCACCTTTTTCATAAGTTTTAACGAGTTAAAAAAAGTGATAAAAAGTGTACTCATATGGCCGAATTCAAATTTAGTTTACCAACATGAAAAGACGGAAATAACTCGGCATTTTAATGTGTTTTACGAGAATGAAATATAGCAAAATAATCTTGGGGCTTTCATGAGTTTAATGAGTCTTGAAAATAATAACCAAAATGGACTCCAGATAGTTTCATTTTTATACAAGCTTGAAATAGAGAAAAACTATGCTTGAGAGTGGTTTCATTTTTACACAAGATTGAAACAGAGAAAACTGTGCTTGAGATAGGTTTATTTAATTTTTACACAAGCTTGAAACAAAGGAAAAATCATGCTTGAGAATGGTTTCAATGCCCCCCAAGCATAACTTTCTAGAGCACATGCCCCCCAAGCTTCATTTCATTCATCTAAGTAGACTACTGGTTACTAATAGCTGGATGGAACGAAGGTTCATTTATGAGATCGTATGAAAGACTCGACTTAATTAGGAGAGGATTTGTTTCATTTTTTAATGAGATTGACATAAGAAAATAACTATGCTCATTGCCTGATTCATTTTTTAATGAGGTTGACACAGTAAAAGAACCATCCTCAAGATGAATTGATTCATTTTTTAACAAGGTTGACACAGTAAAAGGGACTATCCTCAAAGAAACGTGTTTCATTTTTTAATGAGGTTGACACAGTAACAGGAACTGTCCTCATAGAAACCTATTTCATTTTTTTAATGAGGTTGACACATTAACGAGAACTATCCTCATGGGAACATGTTTCATTATTTAAACGAGGTTGACACAGTAACATGAACTCTCCTCATGGATCCCTTGATCATGGCTTCCAAGAGGTCTTCATCACATGGAAGAACAATTATTTGGAAGGAATACATGTTAATGGAATCAATAGGGATAAGAAAATCACGTTCAAATGCCCCTATAGGGTTCACCATGTCATTTAATGGATCTAAGTGAAAGGAAGTCAAGAAAATAGTGAGAGGATCACTTGCATTGGTAACTAAAAACATGGGACTGGTTGCCACATAATTAACCCGTGGCGGGGTTGATACCACTTCCGTATAAGGAAAATTCAGGGGTGTCAGATGATTGGTAGTCGAATCAAGACTATCGAATGAAAGCTGGTCAATAGTCACAATGTTTCCATTGTGAGGGAAATATGTCACATGAAAGAGTGTCGATACGACAACTCTCATTGCATAGAAATAGTCTCACCCAAGGATCAAATTGAAATTGAAGGGGCCTCGAACTACCATAATATCAATACAAACAATTTTTCCTTCCAAGGTAATATGAAACTTAGGAAGGATCCCTAAAGGTTCACTAATGGTTCTGTTAAAAGCCGAAAAATTCTATGTAATAGGCACAAGTTGAGGGGAACCCAAAGCTTGCCAAGCAGTTGAGGATAAAATACTAAAAAAAACACCTTCATCTACATTCGTGAGATGCACATTATTACCACAAGCCTTTACAATGATTTGGAAAGGGATGGAAGAAGGAAGACAAGGTTCTGTCAGCATATTCCAATCAAAGGAAAATACCTCAGTACTTAGAGGGGGTTATGTAGAAACAGGTGAAATGCCCCTTGGCATAGAATAATCTGATGTAACAAGAAGAACCTGAGCGGTGTGAATTTCACTCTCTATGGGGAGAGTGGGATCGACCGAATGTGAAATCAATTTGACCACTTGATCAACTAATGGATCATCAACCTGAGTAATATGAATTTCACTCTCCAATGGACGAGTGGGATTGAATGTACTTGGAATTAGATAAATCACCTTGTCAATTGACGGTAGGTTGGGAGAAATTTTATGGTAACCTGTTGGAAGTTTTTTCTATGGAACAGTGAGGTTTTCCAACAATTTTGAGGCTTCATCCATGTGAGAGAAAATGTGAGTTTTATGACTCCCTTTGCATAACCTAAAAGGAAACCTAACTTTACCCTTTTTTCCAGGAACTTGACAATCACTGGTTGATGGATCAACAGTAAGTTGATGAGAATTTTCAGACCATACTTCTAAGACCTTAGGAATACCAGGACAAATGATAAGGAAGTTGTCACCCTTACAAAGCTTGCAAGGGTATTTGGGTTTATGATGCATGTTGGAGCTTTTCTCAACATTACTAATACTTACAACCATGGTTGGTTGGTTGACTTATTTCTTATCTTGCTTCTTCTTCTTCTTCTTCTTAGTCACCTAGTTACTAGCATCAAAGATTTTACCAAGCGAAGAAGAATAAAGAGAGGAAGACATGTTGGGCGAAGAAGGTAAAGGGTCAACATGAGGTTGGTGATGTTGAGATGGTGAACTCTATTGAGGTGAAGCATCTTATTGAGGTGGAACAATTGGAGTATTCAAGGCAAACGAAGTGGAAAATAACCATACCGGTAAACCTATGGTAAATCTAGGTAATGAAAATGTAGCCATATAAGGAGGACCAACATTTCCAAAGCAAGGAAAAGTATTAGGATTCTCGTTAAGAGGGGTTCCTTGGTTGGTAAATTTTGGAACTGTTGCCATTAGATTCAATTTTAGTGAATTGTGTTAACAATTCAAAAATATTAACAATGAAAATTCACAATTCACACTTAAGGTCTCTAAAAAGTAAAAACAAACAAATAAACACATGCTATCAAATCTAGGAGTCAAACCACACACAATCAATATGTTTTGATAATAAAAACACTAGCTGGTGATGAAATCCAATGTCGTGGAAATTAATGTGGAAAACTGGCAGTTGAAACAGTTACCCTGACAACCTACTTAACGAAATAGTCCGGTGCAAGTAACTTCACTATGACGTCTCGAAGTGACGAGTACCCTCCAGAAATTCCAAGTGATTCTAGTCAAAGTCTGCTCCAAGTACAGTGGGACCTTCCCTCCACCACCACCTTGGGAAAAATCCTAAAGATTATGGCCACTAAGGTCACCAACGAAGACAAATGCACCTGGGGGAATAATTTACGATCCGATATACACGCAAGGGCAGAGTATCAAGCTCAATACCCTTGAAGGCTCCTCGACATGGTAAATCCAAGGTTTTCCAATAAGTGACCCCAGGCTCCTCGACAATGGTTAATCCGAGGTTTACTGTTTTTATTACGTGCACATTTCTATCTTTGCCAATGAGATAGGTATGATTATCTCACTGGGTCCCACATGATCTCGTGCTTGACTCTTTTAAGAAGAGCTTCCCAAAGAAAAATTGCAACAATTGGAATTTTTCCTTACCACAAGATACTATTGTTTGTTTTAACTACTTTGGAACATTAACTAAAACCTATTCCAAAGCACTAGCCTAAGCTAAATTGGTGTAAGGAGCCCTATAAAATGTAAAAATTTCTAGATGAATTTTATTTAGCGCTGTGTTATTTTGGCTGTTTTTTACTCAAAGGGTAAATGGATATGAAACCAATGGTGTTATGACCTGACTTAAAAATGAATGCAATCAAATATGATAATGTAATCTTTTCAATTTGACGAATCCTAACTATAGTAAGGAGAAGTTTCCATTCACTTTCAACAATGAAAAAATTGATAAATAAGAGAAAATATAACAAATTCTCTAATGCATTGATTTCAACAAGAAAAACTAATGCTAATAATCTCAAAACAATTTTTTTATTTTTATGTTTTAAAACAAGCATAAAAACATGTAAATTCAAATCAATTAAACTGGTCTAAATCTACGGTTGAATTTCTAGAATGTAAACTATGAAACTGTAATCTATGCACAATTCCATGAAAAATATGCAAATGCAATGTATGCACATTTTTCGTTCATAATTTGAAAATGAGAATTATAATTATGTAAATGTAATCTATGCAAGAGATTTCTCAAACATAAGATGATTCCAAATCAGCCAAAGAAAAACAACACTATTTTCCTTCACCAATGTAATCTAAGGAACCAATCAAGTGCAAGTAAAGAAAATTGGGTGAGAATTCCAAAGGTAAAAAATAAAAACACTCAAAGGTGATTAACACTCAGACACAATTTAGCGCCCCCCCCCACCGTGAATGAGGGGGCTTTTTTTGCACAAACAAAAGTGAAAAGATACAAAAATTGTTAAGAAACTGAGACAAACCTCAAAGTAATGACCAAAGGAAATCAAATTAAGAATTTCTCAAAAAAGAACATTCAAAACACCCAATAAATTTAACAGAGACTGACGAGATTGTAAATGGATCAGGGCAAACTTAAATAATTAGGTTATTTGGCTCTAAAAAAGAGAAATTTAAAATTTTCAAAATTTCCAGGGGGTGCGCAGCTTACGGTGGAATACAGTGTGCATGCGCACTGAATTGAACTAACAGTTGCGCAAGTTGCTGCACTGTTTTTTGCCGAAAACTGCACAGGCAAGGAAAAACTTGGAAAAAATAAATAACAAGATTCTTTTTTCAGAGATTCTTAAAATTTATCTACCCAACCAAACTTAGAGAAGTCAAAATTAGAAAACTTAAAATTTCAAACTGAAAACAAACAAAGAAAACTAAGTTCTAGTTCCCCAATATGGTCTCCATTTTGTTATGTGGATTAATCCCTCTTGCGAAGAAGAGCGATCTCCCTAGTACTCAGCGAGTAACTAGAAACAAAGATCCATTTGAAAACATTTTCCTCTAGATTAATTGCATTCCATGATTATAATAGTAAAGTAAAGAGGATATGTCCCTACCTTGAAATCCAAACGTTTGATGTAGTCTTTTGTCCCGTTACTCCAAAGTGGTTTCTCCAATAAGTAGAACCTGCAATCAAAGACAAGACAAAGGATCAAAGCATCTGTAACATATAATAATCAAAAAATTATAATCCAACTTAGTGATCAAGGAGTCTAATTATTGACATTATTCCAATAAGCATAGAAAAAAAGCAATGAGAAAAATAGATCCATATGTATTATCTAGAATAAAAAGAGTAATCTTACAACCTGATGCCTTGATGTTGTACATATTTCTCTCGGGGTCCTGAACAATCATTTCTCCTTCAGTATGATAAGCCTTCTTCTCTGAATACCATCATGGATTTATAGACACAAGGGTGTGATCATTTTGGTGCTATCAACAACTCACTAGTGTAGAAAGTATGCACTCTTATGAACTCTCTTCAACTTAGAAACTGTATAAGTCAGCTTCTATCATTCACAATCTATGTGTGTCTACCCTTCAACCTGAAAATTGAGCTCAATTTATAGGGAAATGGAGGTAGTTTCAGTTCCATGAAGAGGGGGATGGATTCCTCTCATGAAGGGATTTGAGCTCCATGGACCAAGGGATAAGCTCCATGAGTGGAGGGATAAAGATCGAACTGATCGCGACTCCAGAAGCTTCCAGTTGGAAGAATATTCGACCAACTAGGCTTCTAGAATTTACTTTTTTTTTCTTTTATTTTATTTTCACGGGGGTGGACAGTTAATAGTGGCAAAAAGCGTGGGATTTGCCACAATTTATGGAGATAAAAACAATTCATGTGCAAGGAAAGGCTAGAAAAACCACCCAGGCATAATTTTAAGGGTTTTACATATCTTTTCTCCAATTCCAAGACTTGATTCAGGAACATTAGTGTTTTTGACCTCTAAGGGAACATGATATAGGTGGTGATAGACCCACATGAATAGTCAAATTTCATGGTGACAAAATGAAGTGTAACAGTTATCGATTGGATTGTGTTAGACTGATGTGAAGTGTGAATGTGTGAATTTTAGAAGTTACTTTCGAGAAGTAAAGACTTTCGAGCATTCGTGTGATTAATAGTTTCTCCTTATGTGTAGGATTTTCTGAGGAATATATTAAAATGGTTTGTGAGTTAGAATAGTTTATCTCATCAAGATTGTAATTGTAGGAGCACTTATTTTCTATTTTCATTTATTTATAGAACGGTTGAATTAGAACAATGATTCATGCAACTTTTCTATAATCGTTATTTTTCACTTTTTCATAGTCTAAGACTCTATTCTTGCATATACTTTGTGGATAGACTTGAAATAAAAGACGAATCCCATGTTGATAAGATTAATGAGATAGGATTAAGATTGATTTTTAAGGAGTCATCTTAGTGCCCAACACCACCTTAAAATCAAAAGGCTAGTAAAAGAGATTCCACGGGACTAAGATCGAAGGGTGACATCCGAAAGAGGTCTAGGGGATAGAAGCACAAACCTAACCCACTCTTTCCACCGAATACCCCCATTAATCCATGCCTAGAAGTGTCAATGATAAGCAAACTACAATAATCAATTACCGAATGAGAAGGCATACCTTTAGGTTCGGGAGGCCTCCCTTCAAACATAAGATCATGGCAGATGGGTGATGGACCACATGCCTGGCTCAGGTGGTGGATAAATGGCACAACGAGCTAGTTGGTGACTGTTGGCTTCCCGTTGAGGACCATATCGGAGAAAATTTTCTCCTAAGGATGTCACCTACAAAATGGTGGGTAACATCTGGCTCCAATTGGGACGTGATATCTCAAAAAGTGGGCAAAGCTACTCGAATGGGAGGTCAAGAGAACACCAAAAATCTCTTGGTTACCATGGACCTGTTAGCTACACATATCAAAGACTAAACCCATATGAAAACATGTTTGTACAATGTCTCATGATCACCCATGCTTAGTGTTATGCTATAAAATCAACATATATTAAAATATGAAAATGTAATCTAAATGCAGCTAATCTACCATGAGAAATATCATATGATGTTAGTTCTAATGCAAAAATCAGCATGCAATGCATCCTTCACTAACATGCATACGATGAAGCTAATATCAAGTGTAATTATAAAGTTAGAGAAACCAAAATATCATCAAATGAATAAAAATATGTCTGCTTCTATGATTACTCATGCATCAAATACCAGAGCGAGTGCAAACCCAAACACACGAAAGATGGTGTGGGCGGGAGGTGAGAAAATATGGTTTCCATGTGAGGTAAGAGGAATCCCTAATAGAAGGAACACAACTCAATCTAGGAGTGTGGGGCCTTCCCTCTAAGCACAAAGTTATCACAAAATTGGACCTGATAGGCTGCTTGATCAGACAATCTCATGTAACTATTTCAAACCTAATCTTGTGACTGAGGCTTAGCCTCCTCAGCCTAAGAGGGCTCTCTCAAGGGTTAATGATATGGATAAAGAAATAGATGGCTAACTCTATTTAGGAAATAAACTGATAATGATAGATGTAGGTTGAAAATAACATTAGCATGTATACATTGGGCTTATGGAGTCAAAGAAATTCAGTAATTCAGTGAGTCTACTTAACATGGAAGTTGAGGCTTATTAGAGTTTTTAGTCATAAGGTACACACACATGAAACATGTAAAGACATAGTCAGTTCACTTATAAAGGAAGTCAGAGCATCTTATAGATGAATTCTTAGTAATATAGATGAACACCACTGCAAATGATATATATAAGAAATACAAATAGAATAGGAAAACACTAAAAACTCCTTCAGAATCTCAAGTTGGTCAAGTAGAAGATCTATGTATTAGCCGAAAACAGTCAATTCACAAACAAGCTCAGTTTTGCCAAAAATGTCCAACCCTTGACAATTTAGACCCAATGGTCCTTAATAGACATGTTACATCATCAGATGATCTGCCTCTAGGATAGATACATCAAATTTATGTCCACTGAGACCTTACATAACAATAAAACATGAAATTTATTACAAAAAGACACCTATCCTACTTGACAGTCCTATTTCAAAAAGGACTCAAACTCCTTATCATTATCTATAACAACCTTATCTATTTGAAATTACATCATTGACAAGTGTATCATCACATGGTCGAATTTGGGTAATCGCATTCCATTCTTCATGACCTCTTAGCTGACCTCCACAAAAATAGGAAACAACACCCTGTTTTTTAGGCATAGGATCTTTTTCCTTCTTTGAACATTATGAACATCATTTAATATTCATTTCGTGGTCCTAGGTTATTGAAAGTTGGCTTAACATGTCTCATAACTCTTTCCTAGCCTCCATCTATCTAAAACCACTTCAAAAACTGCTCCAAAGGATATAATGTATTGCACTACGAAAATACAACAGTTTCGTAGCGCTTTATGTAGCGCTGTCATTACAAGCCTTTGTCCTCCAAAAACTTGACTCTTTCCTCTTACATTATTTTAATCACCCCTCAACACATCTTCCATAGAAATTTCAGCTCTTAAATCAGCTTTTAACACCTTAAATACTGATTAAAAGAAGAAAAAAAGGCAGCTACAACAGTTTCGTAGCGCTTTTTTGCTTTTTAAGCCTGGAGGCGCTATGAAACTGCTGAGTATGCAGATTTTTCATAAAATTTGCTAAATGAAAAATATGTTTGCCCAACAACTAAAAATATAACCTGTCCATATCATCTGCAAACCATACGAACAATAAACCAAACTCATTTTAGCTTCTTTGAGGCATTTCTTCTTCATGTACACTTCGTTGGCCTATTGGTTCTTCTATGACTATCATTTTAATGCCTTTGCTCTGTAGCTCATTATGAATTAACTCCAGTTGCTCTTGGAAATCCTTCACCTGGTCTTTAAGTCTTTTTTAGTAGCTCTCAGATGGGTGTTTATTATTATGACAAAATTAGCTTCTCTTATTTCTGGAACTGTCCCCTTGAAAGGTTGCTCTTTATTGTCTAAAGTTTCAGAAACAGAATCAACTTTTCCTTCCCACACTGCCTTCATCCTTTTAAACTGTACTTTCTCGACACTGTGTTTTCTAGCTCTCTTTTTCATGACAACAATTTCCTGATTTTCCAACTTTAACTTTTCCTCAAGGCGCTGAAACTCTGTTTTCTCTATCACTTTCTCTTTTCCCTTTTTCAATTTGCTGATTGTATCCTTCACTGTGGGTGATGAGAGATCAATAATCTCTTTAGGTGATTTAGCTGTCTCAGTGGGTTTTTGAACTTCTTTGCTGCCTTCCATTAATTTCCTGGCATGCCTTGTCACAGGCTTTGTTGCTTGAAAAATGAAACCTGCATCTTCCCCCTCAAACTCTAATCTCTTTGCAGACTTGGCCTTTTTCAACTCCTACTTATCTTCTCCAATAAACTCAGCTTGGACAATAGGTGTTTCCTCTATGTCAGTGGCATGAAGAATATCCTCTAGATTCCCCTTTGTTACTGGACTGTCTTCTATAGGAAATGTATTTCCTTTCAAAATCACTCCTTGGCTTCTAGTTATTGTTTTGGTCCCCTGCTTGTTGACAACTTGTTCCTGTTTTGCATCTTTGATAACCTTTTATTTTTGCTTTGCAGGTGGGAGAGTTGGTGTATCAAGCATTTGAATTTTCTCTGGTCTTTTCTCAGTTTGTTTTCTTGGCTTTACTCTTGCAGGTTCTTTTGGTTTTGAAACCACAGGTTGGCTTGGTTCTACTGCTGGTGATGATGGAACTCCTTTAGCTTTAGGTTTTCTTACAGGAGTTAGGGTTTCCAATTAAAAACCATTAACAAACAAGAATGAGGACTGATCTTTGCCTATCTTTTGCAGTTCATCTAAAATTAATAATTTCACTAAGCCATGATGAAATAATGATGTCTCACTCCCCTCAGACTTTGCTTGCTCCTTATCAGCCATATTTGCAAGACTGCTATGCAGATAAAAAGGTAAGTCAAGTGAAATCTTATGAGTGAAGTGTAGAAGAAATTTTAAATGGTATGAATAAACCTTGTGATATCTGCCTTCACAGGTAAAATATTTCTGAATGTTGAGTAGTAGTTTTGAATAATTATCTTTGATGCAGCTTCTTGGGATAGCATTGTTGAGATCCATCTCAATGTGCTCAAGCTTCATGAACTCCTTAAATTGCTCCATATTGAATTTGAAACCTTTGAACCAGGTTTCTTGACCTCCTGGAATCTCTGTAATAGTAGCAATGATCTCTGGTGTGATATTCAAACTTAACATCCCCACTTTAGTAGTTTTTCCATTAAAATTCATAGCAAATTCCTTGGATACTGTGTGTGACAACCCTACAATTTCTCACAAAACCATAGGCAACCTGCTCTTTTGAATGCTTCCATCACTACTGGGTCTTCAGTGATTGCCTTCATGTCTTTAGGTTCATGCCTTAAGCATTGTCCTCCTCTGTGTATTTTTCTTTCCTCTGCCATATTCTTCAGAGAACCTCTCTGCCTCACTTGATATAAATATTTCAGCCTCACTTGATATGGATGTATCAGCCTCGCTTGAATAAATGTATTAACCTCGCTTGATATGGATGTAATAAACCTTTGTTAGAACCAGCCACAAGTTTGGCTGGATATTCAGAGCTCAAACATTACGAATGAAAGGAAAAGAAATGAGAATGAATAATTAGGAAAGAATTTTAATTTCAAGTGTCCTTTAATAACTGAAAATGATGGCTCACTCATAACCTATACTGACCATGATGACTGCCAACGTGGGTGTGTACTTCAATTTCATCATTACATGACTCATCAAGCCTCTATCTTACCCTTTCCCAATGGTTTCTGACATTTGATAACTCAACTGACAAGACAGTTACAAAACCGTGCTTTCATAGCGCCTGTAGTGTAATTTTTTCTATTTGCGCTGCGAAACTATCAGCGTTTTCATAGCTCAAAGTGACGTTTTTCAATGTGATGCACTACTAAACTGTGGTTTCTTGGCTAATTGGGTGATTTTGATACAAAAACTTTGGGAAATGATATGAATCCTAAAATGATGAAAGACTTGACATGAAATAACTTAAAAATGAGTTTATTTAAACACTAGGGTAGGCTCAAAATATAAAAAATTTAATACTTCCCTTGGTCAAAACTCAAAAATTGACTCTTAAGACCCTATTTTGACCTATGAACCTAAGTAATCTTGTCAGAATGATGTTTTGAATTTTTTTAAGTGATAACACACACAATGGTGGAATGAATGATTATCCTTAAGAAGTTATCCCAATCATTTTTCATAGTATTGTGCTTTGTAGATGCCACAAGGTTTTGATTAGAGGGGAATAAAGGGTGAGGGCAAGACGGAGTGTAAAAAATAGGTTTCTCATGGTCACATTGGAGAGGGGAGGTCATGGAGTGATAAAAGTGGTGAGGGTGTGTCCAAGGATGTAAAGTATAATTAATGAGGGGCACTTCCTTGACACTATACTTGGAAGGGAAAAATGGATCATTGCCACTTAAGATCATATGACAAGGGGTGAGGGAATCACTTGATAAAGAATCAAGATGATGACCAATAGGAAAAGGAAAAAGTGAGGATGAAGTATTGTATTCAATGAGTTTTTCTTCCCCAAAACCATAATCTAAAGGCTCAAGTGATTTGAACATGGGATCATACATAGGAGAGGTGGGAGCGTTATTGATTTCCTTAGTATCAAAGATTGTGTCTCTCCTAAAAGGAAAAATGATCACTTCCAACTGCCCCTCTTTATGCAAGGGAAGATAAGGATTCTCCTTCCCAAGGGTATCAATGGATATGTCATCATAAATAGTGCCTGAGATAAAGGGAAAAAAAATCTCAGCCTCATCCTCCTTGTCGGTGTTGTAAATAGGAGCACAATAAAATTGAGGACCAAAAATTTCCCATTTCTCCTTTTCAATGTCAAAGTAATCTCCAATGTCATCATCTAAAGGGATAATGGGATCTCATTCCTCAAGGTGCTCAGAATGAGAGTCATCAGGAGTGATATCCTCAAGAAGGTAAGGTTAGTTTCAACTTCACCTTCCATAGACTCATCCTTCCCAACACATGTGTCCTCAACCATCCTTTTCATCATGTGGACCCAAGGAGTACTCGTCTACCTGCTCATCACTTAGATTCTCAATGTCTTGATGATGCTTAATGAAGGATTCCTCTTGGATTCTTAATGCACAATATACTTGAAAATGTCTAAGAAAGCCATCAATTAACTCCTCAATAGAGGAGATGCTCTTAGGTTCATGATCATGCATCCATGAGTTATGACCACCAAGAGATCCCATGAACAACAACATAAGGAAATATTGGTGAACCACTTTCTATCTTGAAGCACATGCATTAAATATTTCTACATGGTCAATTGCGGAGAGTGGATCACCATCAAACAAGGGAACCCCACGTACCATCCTTCCCGCGACATGATTAGGGTGCCTAGAGACACTAGCGATGTCCAAAGTGGGAAAATTATCAACAAAATACAACCTATTTGAGATATACATGAAAAATATGGAGGAGTTACCAGGGTGAACTTAAAAGTTCTTAGAAATATGCTTGCTTCACCCTACAAGCATTGAAATTAACGTTTAATAAAGAACTAAGGTTTCTTTCTTCAATGGAGTCACCAATAATGATATGTCAATATGTCGTATGGGGAACAAAACAAACATCTTTTTCCCTGAAAAAAACACCATAAATGTTACTGCTCAAACTAGTAGGGGTCCTAAAAGGGGATTCTTGGAGGGCTACTACCATATCAAGGGAATCAATGGAGCAATAACCCACTATCACCTCAGCTATGGCTCCCTACTCTTTACGATCTTTCGCTGATGGGAGGAGACCTGTTATAATAAGGATCAAAAAATTTAATGGATCAATGATAGGATGAGAGGTGATCCTAAAAACCTATTCACAAGAGATGCTCTGATATATGGCTTGCTTGATTTGAAAGCAAGACGAAAGGATCTCTAAGAAGGGATTAGGGGAATTCTAAGAGCTAGGGTTTGAGTATATGACTTTCTAAGAGGATTCTTAGCTCCTAAAATCCTTGCGGAAACTTGGCTTCCAAGTGGTCTTTGTGAAATTGGCTTCAATAATGTTGGGTATGTGTTAGATTCTTTCTACGATTAGTCACACATGCGGGGGGGGTGGGGTTGGTGGTCGAATCCATTTATGGTTTTGTGCATGGGTTTTCACATGGTTTTGGGGCATTATGATTTTCGGCCCCTGGTATTTGTAGATCAGGTCAAGGGAACTACTGTTATGTTCTAATCTAGGGTTAATGGATTGGATTTTATGAATGCTTTGACATGTATATATATGTGTTGTAACACTAAAAGGAATATAATGAAAAATCAAGCTGGTACTCCTAGTTTTGGGATCTAGGGGGAAAATATCTGTGTATATATATTTTATGTTTTATGCTCTCACTATTGTTTATTTTATGTCTTTAAGAATTCATCTGTAGATAATTTTTGTACAGGGCTAAAACCTACATTTGGTATTAGAGCTTTTTTGACTTCAAGGGGATGCCTTTGCTGCTGAGGGGTTTTTTTCTCGGGCCTGTGGTAGACCCTATTCAGTGGGAGATCTGCAAGATCGATTCTTGCAGTGAAATAAGATGGTGAGAAGTGGAAAGATAGAGATCGAGAAATTTTATTGTCAGATTTTTGAGTTTTGGAAGCTCAAGATGGAGGATCTGCTAGTGGATAAAGATTAGTGGATCATGGTAGATCCGGCTACTAAACCAATGACAATGTCAGATGAAGACTGGGCGAAGTTGGAACAGAAGGCAAAGAGCAAAATATGGTCGTGTATCTCAAATTTGGTATTGTTGAATGTATCTAGGGAAGCTATGACGAAGAATTTGTGGGTTAAGTTACGGAATTTGTACCAAACTAAGTCTCTGGTGAATAAATTTTTCCTGCAGAAAAATATGTATAACCTGAGGATGAAGGATAGAGACTCGGTGACAGAGCATATGAATGCCTTCAATACTGTGGTAAGTCAGTTGTTATCTGTTTATATTAAAATCTTAGATGAATATAAGTGCATCGGTTTGTTGTGTTCTTTACCAGATTCATGTGATAGTATGGTAATTGCAATAGGTAGCAATACAACTACCTTGAATTTTGATGAAATTGTCTCAGCCTTGTTATCGGAGGAAATGAGACGGAGAAATATGGAGGGCCAGAATGGAGATGCATTATCTATATGAGGAATATCCCAGAACATAAACAAAAATAAGTTTTCGAGTGGGAGATATAAATCTATAAAGAGATCTAAATCTCCAGGAAAGCCTGTAAAGGTGTGCTGGAAATGCGAAAAGGAAGGGCACTACAAAAAGGACTGTAGATCTAAAGCCCCTGAGAAAGGAAAGGAATTTGATGATGCTCCTTCTATAGAGGCAAAAACCACCTCAGATGAAGGTGGGGATGTGTATTTGTCTTCTTCTTCAAATACACATGTAGATCATAAGGCATGGTTGATTGAATCAGGTGCATCCTTTCACTTCACTCCCCATAGGGAGTGGTTCTACGAGTATGAGAAGTATGATGGTGGTGATGTCTTCTTAGGGGATGATAGGAAGGCCAGAATCATCGAACGTGGAAAATTCAAGCTGAAGCTATAAGGTGGAAGGATTAGAACACTCCATGGTGTTATGCATATTCATGCATTAGCCAGAATTCTAATTTCTGTAAGAAATATGGATGATGCAGGTGTAAAAATAATGTTTGAGAAAGATACCTGCAAGATGGTTCAGGGAGAATTGGTATTAATGCGGGGAGTTTGGATTGGAACTCTGTACAAGCTTCAGGGTAGCACTGCTATTTATTGGTGAAACATTTCTGTGGTTCGTGAAAGTGGAGTGGAAAGCCTAGTATTCTTTGGAGAAAAGACCATGTTATGGCATCAAAGTATTGGACATATTGGAGAGAAGGGCCTTCGATTAATGCATGGTAATGGTATGGTAGAAGGTATGTATAATGGCTCTATGGATTTTGATTTCTATGAACATTGTGTATATGGGAAGCTGAATCGGGTGGGTTTTGCTTCTAGTGCTAAGAGGGCGAACAAGATATTAGAGCTTATGCACAGTGATGTGTTTGGACATGTGTTAGTTCCATCACTGGGTAACTCTGTGTACTATGTTTCATTCATAGATGAATTCTCAAGGAATACAGGGATATATTTCTTGGGGAAGGAATATGAAGTCTTTGACATATTTAAAGAATTTAAGGCTCTGGTGGAAAACCATACATAAAAGAAGATAAAGGTGCTGAGGATAGATAACGGTGGACAGTTCCACAAGAAATAATTTGAAGAGTTCTATAAGAAGTGTGGTATAGCATGACAAAAGAGTACTCCAGACACACCTCAACAAAATAGAGTTTCAGAAAGAATGAATAGAACGCTAATGGAAAAGGAAAGAAGCATGCTCAGTGGTATCGGGTTAGGACAAGAATTCTTGGCAGAGGCAGTGGAGACTGCATGTTACCTAGTTAACATATCACCTTCATCAACGTTAGAGGATAAGACTCCACATGAGGTATGAATTGGTAAGAAACCCTCTCTTTCACATCTGAGGGTATTTGGACGTGATGCATATGTACATGTTCCAAAGCAGAAAAGGACCAAGTTGGATAATAAATCTGAAAGGTGCATCTTTATTGGGTATAAGGATGGTTTAAAAGGTTACAAGATTTGGAACCAAAAAACAAGGAAGGTTGTGTACAGTTGAGATGTGGTGTTTATAGAAGTGAAATATGTTGTTAAAGATGAAGTCCTACCAAAGGAATATGAGAAGATAGAGTTTGAGCTAAAGAAGGATGAATCAGACTCTACAACCGAACAATATTCAGAGGAGGAAGAGCCACAAACTCCAGCTGTGAGAAGATTAGTTCAGGAAAGAAGACAACCAAAAAGGTATAGTCCATCTCCTTTCTGTTCAAATTTTTCTTTAACTATCACTGATGATGATCCCAGAACTATCAGGGAGACACTAGATTCATAGGATGGAAAACTATGGAAGGAGGCCATGGTTGATGAAATGGCATCCTTTCACAAAAATGAGGCATGGGATCTAGTGGAGTTGTTGGTTGGAAGGAAGCCCATTGGGAGAAAATGGGTGTTTAAGAAGAAGATGAATGTATAAGGCAAGGTAGAGAAATACAAAGCTCGGTTGGTAGCAAAGGGCTATTCCCAGGTGCCGGAAATTTATTTTGGTGATATTTTTTCTCTTGTTGCCAAGGTCACTTATATTAGATTACTTTTATCTATTGCTGCCACATTTGATTTTGAGGTAGAACAGATGGATGTGAAGACAACATTTCTTCACAG
Organism: Pinus albicaulis; assembly: GCA_034641835.2. NCBI lineage: Eukaryota > Viridiplantae > Streptophyta > Pinopsida > Pinales > Pinaceae > Pinus > Pinus albicaulis. The sequence goes on from JAXQQM020067990.1 coordinate 47,972, forward strand.
GGATCTGGAAGAGGATATCTACATGAAGCAACCTGAAGGCTTTACGGTGAAGGGTAAGAAAGAATTGGTATGCAGGTTAAAAAGGTCTGTGTATGGGTTAAAAAAATCACCAAGGATGTGGTATCTAAAATTTGATACCTATATACGGGGACTTGGCTTCATCAGAAGAAAACAAGATCAATGTGTGTATTTTAAATTAATTGGTGACTGTGTTATTTATTTGTTCTTGTATGTCGATGATATGTTGCTGATTGGAAACGACAAAGAAATTATCCAAGATTTGAAGACCCAATTGTTCTCCAAATTCAACAGGAAGGATATTGGTGCTGCAAACTATATTTTTGGTATGGAAATTAAGAGAGATTGGGTAAAGAGGAAGCTCTGGTTAAACCAGAGGAAGTATGTCTAGACAATATTGCAGAGGTTCAATATGCAGTATAGTAAATCGGTGAAGGTTCCTATACCTATAGGTGTAAATCTATTTGCTGAGCAGTGTCCCAAGACACAAGAAGAAGAGGAGGATATGTCTTGTGTTCCATATGCAAGTGCAGTGGGTAGGATGATCTATGCAATGGTCTGTACTAGACTAGACATTGCACATGCAGTGAGAGTATTGAGCAGTTTTATGTCAAAGCCAATGAAGGAGGATTGGACATCAGTGAAGCAGGTTTTTAGATATTTGCGTGGAACTAGTGATTATTGTTTGTGCTATCAGGGAAGACCAAGATTGGGCAGATTTTTGGACATTCGTGGTTTTGTTGATGCATACTAGGTTGGAGATCTAGACCAAAGAAGATCTACAAATGGGTATTTGTTTATCCTATTTGTACGTGCAATCAATTGGATGAGTAAAATACAGTCTTTAGTGGTTCTTTCAACTATAGAGGCAGAATACGTGACAACCACTCATGCAAGCAAGGAAGCAGTTTGGTTGCAAATATTTTGTTAAAGTGTTGGGTTGGTGTAGCGAGCTATAAGGATAGACTGTGATAAACAAAGTGAAATTTTCTTAGCTAAGAACACTGCTTATCATTCAAAGACAAATCACATTGATGTTCAATATCACTTTGTGAGAGATATGGTTGAGGATAAAAAGGTGTTTTTGGTAAAGGTGGACACTCTGAAGAATGTTGCAGATGCATTGATGAAGTATGTGAGCACTCATAAGTTCTCTTGGTGTAGAGAAACAATGGGTGTTGTAGGATTGTACTAATGACTAATCTCTCTTGTGTCCCCCTGCTTAAAGAAAGCAAAAAGTGGGAGAATGTTTGGTATGTTTTATATTCTTTCCACAATTAGTCGTACGCGCGGGGGGAATTTGCAGTGGGAGGAGATGATTATGGTTCTGTGCATGGGTTTGCACATGGTTTTGGGGCATGCTTGTGTTTGGCCCCTGGAATTTTGTAGATCTAGTCAAGGGAACTACGATTATGTTCTAATCCAAGGTTAATGGATTGAGGTGTTGAGAATTTGGAGGGGTAGAGATTAATTCAAATTCTCTTCTTGATAATTACTTGTGAGCTTACTTCCTTTACTTATGTATTGTCTTCTTAGCTTATTGTGTTTTTCATCAAGTCAATTACCAAAACACAAGAGGCACAAATTTAGGCTCCTCGAGCTAGGTGTTATAGAATCATTTTTCACCTTCATATGATTCATGATTGTCTTTATGGCTTTGGGCACCCATTCCTACAGACTTGAACAAATTCACTAAAAAAAAGTGTTAAAATTCCCATACGCGGGTATGCCCAGACTTTTCCGCTTGTATACGCGAGTCCACATGTACTTTTCCGCGTATGCCATTAAAACCATTAAAAAATATATAAATTCCCTATTTTCGGACTGGGTTGATAGTTACTCCAGTAGTTCAACCACCCCAGTACGTGGCTAACTGTTTCCAATTGACTGAAACTACTTTGAGGGAGTATAAAAGCCCCTCATGTGTATGGCCTAAGGGAGAGAGAAATTTTATAGACATTATACTCTGTTGGAATCCAATTCAAGTCTGATTCCCCGTGCCTCCTGCACTTTCCCAAATTTATACAGGAAACCCTTGTTTCCTGGAGATGTTCATCCATTTATATGCCATATCGAGTGCACAAGTCTTGAGAGTTTCTTAGCGAGGCAAGGGCGGGACGAATCTGGACGACGGTCTGCTCGAATATCGTGGAAGGATTCAGGTGATCTCTCCACTCTTTACTTCTGTATATGCTATTCATAATAATGAAGAACCGTCTTGTTCCTGAACTTCTGTGTTAGTATCTATTTTTATATGTGGAAAGATTGATTATTAAGCCGTTATTATCGTTTATATCATATTTCACATTGATTACACTAACGTTTCGGAGAAATATATGCTGTACAACTAGGTTTCCGTGCACGTTCTTTCTTGTTTTGCAGGTTAAAGGAGGAAGAAAGGTTGCTGGGTGTTTGAACCCCGCGGGATCTACATCGAACGTAGGACTACGGGTGAGTTCTGCTATCGTTGTTATCTAGTTTTTTGCATTCAAGTATGGTTGTGTGTGAGTCCTTCTGAATGGCATGCCCTGCTCTGTGGAGGTTTTGACCCAACAAACCTCTAGGGTGATTTTCCCCGGAACAGAACTGGCGACTCCGCTGGGGATCGCATTTTTGTGATTCCCCTGTTGGGTGGTTTCAGCTGTTTGATAGGTTTCCAACAGTTTTAACTTTTATTTCCAGTCCAGTTTACTCTTTCTCAGTCAGACTGAAGTCCTGGTTTCTTATCCAGGCTTGATCTTTTTTGTTTTTCATTATTTACCTTTATATATGTGGGTTTGTCTGCACACAGTCGCGTATACACGCATTTTTTGTTAAAGGAAGTCGCGTATACGCGGGTTTCCTTTAGCACAGTCGCGTATGCACGCCTGTTGTCAAACTGTCAAGTAGCGTATACCTGGGTAGATTTTGAAATTTTGGATTTCTTGGCTTTTTAGTCCTTTCTGTCTGTGGAGACCTGTTCCTGCAGTGTCTTTGTGTCATCTGGATTGTGTAGAAAGTGGTCTTTGGTCTTTTCTCTCTCTTGTTTGGTTGAAAACTAGCTTTTTTGGCAAAGTCTTGCTTCTTGTGCTGGCATTTCTGGTTCGAGTACCAAGATCTCTTTCTGGGGATTCTTCGCTGTTCTGCTTCATCAGAACAGAGAGCTCCTACTCATTTACTCTTTCCTACCTTTGTGTCTTGCCTTGCACTTCGATTTTTGCCCATTTCTTGGCTGGTTTTCTTGAGTTCAGTCGACTAGGTCTTGTTGCAATTTTTGAAGGGTCTTTCTTGGTTCTTTGAAGTTTTTGTTTGCTGCAAGGTTGTGATATTCTTCTAGGCTGAGTGACTGAGTTTATTGTCTTCTTTTTGCTCATATTAATCTTGCTACTAGTTAGCCCTATAAGATTTGGAGCGTTTTTGAAGTTTTTGCTTGAAATTCAGTGTTGTTTGGCTTGGGATTTGATAGTTTTGCTTGGTCTTTTCGAACTCTTCTTTTATAAAACTCAAAAGCTCAAAAAACATTTTTCTTTGTCGTTTGCTTTTGTTTTTGTATTTTTGTTTTCGTTTCACTATATCTTTTGAAGCTTTGTTGAGGTTTCTTGCCTTTGGATTTTGACTTGATTTTGGAAAGGAATTGTCATTGATTTCTTCCTCTTGTTTTCAAGAAATTTTGGTGTCTTCATATTAAGAGTTTCTGATTTCGGGAACTAGCTTTCTGGACAACCAAAAAGAGATAAAACTGAAGGATCTTTGGGAGATTTCGCTCTGCTTTAGGAAATTTTTCATCTTAGAATTTGCATGCTTTTAGTGATTTGCATCAGGTGCACTTAAGCATTTAGTCATTTTCATAGTTTTTGTGAGTGTGAGTTTGTTATCTGAAAAGAAAAATAAAATTTTTTAATCTCGTAGAACCTGTGTAGAAGTTGCTTTTCATCGAAAGACAATAACTGCATTTGCATGTAGTTTGGTTATTATTAATTTCTTTTCTGCGTCAAAACACCATAAGTTTCATCTCCGTATCCCTTTGACTTAACATAACAGCCGATTAAAATAAGCGATATAATTTAAAATCAACTAGCAAAGTTTTCTAAGTGTCATACACCAACTAGCTAGGTTGTAGGGCCTTGGATTAGGTGAGTGGAGAGTTAACTCTCCAAGGCAGCTCAAACAAAACATAGAAGTTGATTAATTGAGCGAAATCCAACTCCGTTAGGTGGACCGGGAAATCTCTCCTCCAGAGAGTCAAGCGCGAGGGGAAGTGAAGGCTGAGAAGAGGGATACCCCCTCTCTGATTAGCTGAATCTGACCTCAAGACCGTTCCGCCCGGCTTCTGACACGGATTGGTGCCCATAGTTTCCACTCCTAGGTTCCACACAGGTGACTGCGGGGGGGAATACCCGTGGTACCTGAGGCAGACGTCGCATCACTTTCAGCAGTACTTCTGGGGGGTGCCCTTGTGAAGCTTGGGTGCTTGAGACGGCAAAGGCTATCATTAGGAGGTCGGCATAACTGTTTCTGATACCTTCGCTAGTAGGCCTGGGCCGTAATTATCCCATACTACTTTCGGGAGGTCCTATATTTTCGCTTTCTTGTATTTTGGTGTCCGGTCCTCATCACCTGGAGCGGAAATACTTGAAGGTTGTTTGCTTGATTGTATCTCAGGGATTATTTTTTTAGTGAGTGCTCTTTGCTCCTAGCTTGCCTAGCTTTACACTTTTTTGAGTCTAATTAAAATCTATAAAAGTGGCTGATCAAGCACCTCGTCGATCGAGGAGAATCCGGGGGTTATCTCCCGAGAGTCCAGAGCCTTCTTCAAGAAGGCGTAGGAGTGATTTAGCAGGTGGTTACCACCCTGTGGCGTCTGACGCAGTGGAGAGAGATCCTCCACAAGGGTCTGAAGGTTTCATAGCTGATTCTGGTGTTGGTTCCGAGAGGAGCGCTCCGCTCACCTCGCGAGTATTATTTCCGCAGGAAGAAGAAGTACAGGTAGAGGAAGTGTCTGAACCCTCAAAGTCACTTCCATCTCCTCTTCCTCCTGATTATCCGTTCGTTGTTGAATACATCGGACCCGAGTCAGAGAGACTGGAAGATCCTCCTTATTATACATACCTTTCGATGGCCACGACTGGGAACGCGGCTTCTGCTATGAGTGCTACAGGCATTCAAACTCCTTCTTCTGTTGAAGGAGGGGGCACTATTGCTATATCTTCGATTGCCTCTAGTGCTGCTGTGTTTGGCTGTGGTTTCACCCAAGCACATGCTTCTCAATCTGGTCCCTTCTGTTTTGGAATGCCCACTAGTGGGATTCCTTCTTTTTCCTTTTCCGTTGCTGCAGTTGTATCTACACCCATGTCTTCCATGGCTAGTGGATCAGCTTCTTTTCAAGGGTTCCCCTTCGGAACTGGACACATTCCTAGTTCGAATCCTTCTTTAGGGTCCTTTTCGTTTACTTCTCAGACCCAGAATTTCAACCCTTGGTCTGGAGGTCAAAGTTCGACTACTTTTACAGGTTGGAACCCTGTATTCACTACAACGGGGGTAGGGAATCAGTTTTACGCTGGTCACCAAGGGAATGCTTCTTTCCCTTCATCGAGTGCTTATCAGACTTTTTCCCCTCTATCTAATGCCTGGAACCCCTATCAGGGGCTTTCCTCTTCATTTAATACTTCAGGCGGGGGAACTGGTCCGGTCTTTGGTAACTCGGTGTGGGGAGGAGGTTCTTATCCTTTTGCTACAAGTTCTTTCTGGCAACCTGGTGCCTCATCAAATTCAGGGTATTCTTTTCAGAATGTTGGGAATTCATCCTATCAAGGATGGAATCCTCAGGCTCCGTCTCGTTTACCTTTTCTGGCAACGTTAAACTTGCCAGATCTATCGAAATTGATGAATGATCCGATTCAGTACAGTCCGGGGTGGCCTCCGGTCCCGACCAAACTACCTTCAGACATTCCAAAGTTTGAAGGGAAGAATGGAGAGGATCTGGCTGACCACATCACCACTTTCCATTTATGGTGTTCTTCTAACTCCCTGACCAACGATTCGATTAGGTTGAGATTGTTTCAACGCACCCTAACTGGAAACGCTGCCAATGGTATATTGAGCTAACTGGGGGCAGTTTTGCTACATTTGGAGAACTGGCTGTTACATTTCTAAACCATTTCCGATTTTGGATGTCGCTACGAGATCCCGTGATTATGGCGAAGAAGAGTCTTCGAAAGCTAAGGATACTCCTGATGCTACTGAGCCGCTTCACATTACGAAGCCTACTGTTGACTCTATGCCTCGGATGCCCAAAGCATCTTCTAAGCGATCGACGATTAATCCAAATGCTAGGGCTGCCCAGAACTACTCTATTGTGGAAGATCTGGTGCAGAGTCCTTGTGCTATGTCGGCTTTAGAGGTACTCCAGTCTTGTCCGGCTCAGCACAGTGCTTTGCTCACTGCCATTGGGGCTATTGATCCGAAAAATTCTCTTCTGATTACTTTTGATATGTCTAATTTTAAGAAGAGACTCCTCCATCATATGGCTTTTCATATTAAATCATCATACCGGAAGTGCAATATCTTTCAGACGGTTGTTGATGAGGGTGCTTCCACATGCGTGATGTCTCTCACATGCTGGAAGACAATTGGATCTCCCAAATCTGTCCCATCTACCACTCTTCTGACTGCTTTCGATGGTCATTCTCACAGACCGCATGGTATTGTCCCAACTTTGCCCATCTGTGTTGGGGGTAAAACTGTCAATATAGAGGTTGAGGTAGTGGAGGCAAGCTTGGACTACAACCTTCTGTTGGGGAGAAACTGGATTTATGAGATGGATGCCATTGCATCCTCATTATTTCAGATTATATGTTTCCCTCACGAAGGGAGGATCGTTACAGTGGATCAACTGGACTGTCCTCCTGTAGACCCGAATGCCTCTACTAACTCATTTGTTCCAAAGTTGGATAATACTAAGACGCCTGTTGAGAATTTAGGAGTTGGAATGTATTCTTCCTTGATGGGTACTTTCGATATTCCTCCTCCTACGGTGCATATAAATGCTATTTCATCCTCCAAGGCTCCTCTTCGAAGAGAGTTCTTCAGAACTCATTATTTTTCGGACCCTTGGACCTTGCCTTCCCCTACCGCCACATTAGCGGAAGGTCAAGTGGGTGGAATGGCATTTCCGATGTCTGCAGCTGAGATTGCTTATCAGTCTATTGTTGACTCTGCAGAATCCAGTCCAGCTCCTCTTTCACCGGAAGAGTTGGATGGAGATGTGGCTCTGGCTTGGACACTTAGTTCTTCTTCTGCCCAGGATTGCCTTGATACCACTCTTCCATCTGAAGAGGCCATCCTGGAAGCTATGACTGGTATAGATAGACCGTGGGATGACTTGCATCATTGGTCTTACTTTTTACCTGATTTGAGTGAAGTTGAAGCAAGTTTTCCAAGTCCTCAGTCTCCTGGTCCTGTTCACCCAGTCCTGAACCCTTTAGCACCAACACAGGTTTATGCTGAAGGGAACATGGCTGTGATTTCTCCTACTATCCCGGTGAACATTTCCAGGGATCCCAATATTATTGAGAATGTCTTCATCGGAGCTGAATGTTCCCGTGAAGAGATTCAAATTTACAACGAGCTCTTTAAAGAGTATAGGGATGTATTCGCTTGGTCTTATGAGGAAATGCCTGGTATAGATCCATCTATTGTCCAGCATGAGATCAAGACTTACGAAAACGCTAAGCCTGTGAGGCAAAAACTTCGTCCGGTCAATCCTAGGAAGGCAGCAGCTATCAAAGCTGAGGTTGAGAAGCTGCTTAAGGCGGGATTCATTTTCCTTGTTCCTTTGACTGAATGGGTTTCAAACCCTGTTCCTGTAGATAAAAAGCAAGGAACGATTCGAGTTTGCATTGATTTCAGAGACCTTAATAAAGCATGTCCTAAAGATAATTACCCCACACCATTTATCGATCAGATCATTGATGAGTGTGCCGGTAATGAGATTTTCTCCTTCATGGACGGTTTCTCCGGATATAATCAGATTACTATCCGTCCTGAAGATCAGCATAAGACTGCCTTTATTTGTCCCTGGGGTACATTTGCATACAAGAAGATGCCTTTTGGTCTTAAAAATGCTGGGGCTACCTTTCAGCGGGCCATGTCATATGCCTTCCACGACATCAAAAATATTATCAAGGCGTATTTGGATGATTTAGCTGCTCATTCTCGAAAGAGGATGGATCATCCTGCTCACCTCCGGCAAATATTTGAACGATGTCGGTTCTATAAGATTAGATTGAATCCGAACAAGTGCGTTTTCGCGGTTACATCCGGTCGGTTATTGGGATTCATTGTGTCTAGGGAAGGGATTAGGGTAGATCCCTTCAAGGTTGAGGAAATACTTCGGTTGCCTCCCCCGTCCTCTATCCGTCAGCTTCAAAGTCTACAAGGAAAGTCTAATTTTCTTCGGAGATTTATCGTAAATTATGCTGAAGTTACAAAGGGATTTATGAGATTGTTGAAGAAAGGAGTTCCTTTTCTTTGGGACGACTACGCTCAACGCTCATTCGATGCTTTGAAAAAAGCATTGACCTCTGCTCCTTTATTGAGTCCACCAGATTATAGCAAGGATTTCCTTTTGTATCTGGCAGCAGCAGAATCTACCATTGGTATGGTTCTGGTTCAGGAGGATGATGCTCTTGCAGAGCATGTTATTTACTATCTTAGTCGAGGATTGGTAGGACCTGAACTCCGGTACACTCCGATAGAAAAGTTAGCTTTAGCAGCAGTACATGCTGTGCAGCGACTCCGGCATTACATTATTCTACGAAAAACTTATGTTTTGGCAGCAACCAATCCATTTCAGTTTATCCTCAGTAGGCGAGTGATTGGGGGCAAATACAATAGATGGATTGTGATTTTGCAAGAATTTGATCTTGAGTTTATGTCTGCCCAGTCCAAGAAATCATTGGTTTTCGCAGAATTGATCTCCGAGTTGCCCTGTGGGGAGGAGATGATCTATGATGAATCCTTCCCGGATGAACATTTGTTTCTTATCTCTTCACAGGATCCTTGGTATGGAGATATCATTGTGTATCTTGAGACTGCGAAGTTTCCCTCTACTTTTTCGAAAGATGAGTGTCGTAAGTTGCGTCACTTGGCCAAGAATTATTTGATTATTGGTGATGCTTTATACCGTCGAGGGGTTGATTCAATCCTGAGACGCTGATTAACTCTCGAAGAAGCTGAGGCTGTGCTGAATGATTCCCATAGTGGAGCTTGTGGTGGTCATTTATCTGGGCTTGCTACAACCCAAAAAATCTTGCGTGCTGGGTACTTTTGGCCTTCGATTTTCAAGGATTGTATGGAATCGGTCAAAAAGCGTCATCCGTGTCAAGTCTATACTCGAAAAATGCGCGCTCATCCAGCTCCGCTTTTTCCAGTCATTACTGTCGGTCCCTTTACAAAGTGGGGTATTGATTATACTACTTGTAACCCGCCTTCGGCTAAAGGTCACAAGTATATTATTGTAGCAGTAGACTACTTTACGAAGTGGGTCGAGGCTATGCCTACTTTTTGGAACGATGGTGAGACTGCAACTCTTTTTCTTTTCAACCAGGTTATTGCTCGTTTTGGTATTCCTAGAGAGATTTTCACTGATCATGGCAGTCATTTTCAGAATAGCATGATGGCTGAGTTGGCTCTCAAATTGGGTTTCTGGTAGGAGAATTCATCTCCGTATTATCCTCAAGCCAATGGGCAAGTGGAAGCCGTGAATAAATCCTTGAAGACAATTCTTAAAAGGACAATTGATAAAGCTAGATCCAACTGGCATATTATGCTATATCCTGCACTTTGGGCATACAGGACGTCAGTGAAAACTGCAACTGGCTTTACTCCGTTTCAGCTAGTGCACGGGTTGGAATCTGTATTTCCCATTGAATGCGAGATTCCTTCTCTTAAATTAGCTGTTGAACTTCTTCCTGACACTTCTAGTCTTGAAGAACGGCTCCTTCATCTGGAACATCTCGATGAGTAGCGTCGGGATGCCGCCACGATGAATGAAGCGCATAAAAATCGAGTTAAAGCTCAGTACGATAAGGCGGTCAAGCCTAGGGTTTTTTCAGAAGGTGACCTTGTTTTGGTCTATGCCCAAGAAAAAGATGCCCTGGGGGCAGGTAAATTTAAGTCTATGTGGTATGGCCCCTTCATCGTTAAAAAAGTCCTTAAGAAAGGAGCGTATACCTTGGTTGACTTCGAAGGAAACGAGTTGCCGGAGCCCCGAAATGGGCTCTATTTGAAGAAGTATTATGCCTAGGCTTCGGCCTGGCATGTTGATTTTGTATATAGTAGTTTTGCTTTGTGCATATCTGGTTGTTTTTTCGATTTTTGATGGGATGGTGATGTTTTTGATCTGCTTTGGCAGGTTGTGTCGGATGTCATGAGTCATTTTGGTTTCGCCGATGGTGCTAGTAGACACACCTGGAACTTAGCTTCCGCGGCTTGGGTACTTCATTATCCATCCGGCCAGCTGTTAGTATCAAGAGGAGTCTGCATTGGTCCTGCTTCCAATAACATAGCAGAATACACTGCAGTTGTTTATCTACTCTCGGAGGCAATATCTTTGGGTGTTGATTCGTTGGTAGTTTTCTTGGACTCTCAGCTGGTGGTGTCACAGTTGAAAAATACTTATCGGGTTCGAGATCCATTGTTACTCCGGTTATTCTTGAGGGTACGTTTGTTACAGAGATCATTTCAATTTTTAACTTTCATTCATATTCCTCGAGCTGACAATTGGATGGCAGACTCATTAGCTAATCAAGCACTGGATTGGCATATTAATCATTCCATACAATAAAATTTAATCATAAAAAACATCATACATTTTGATACATTTATCTCATCACATCAAACATCGCTGTATATATATCATCAGAGTGTTCAAAAAATTTACAAAATTTGGATCCATAAAGTCATACAAAAATTGGGCTTATGCCCGATCATGTTCAGTCTCAAAAAATATACATTCATCTGATACATCATATCTATCTACTCCTGAGGTCCCTGCCCAGAAGTTGTGTTCCTATAGAACACGATCGCGGTAGCAACTCGGCGGAATAACCGTACCCAGTCTCGGGGCACTCCTACCACCCGTCTCTGGATGGCTTTCGGCAGATCTTCCACTGCAGCCATAGGTACTTGGCGGGTTAATCCCTCCAAGTTCCTCTGTACAGCCTGGAGGGTCCTGTCTGAATCCACTGTATCCGCTTCGCCTCGGCGACGCTTGTGTCGCGGGAAACCCTCAGGTTAAATTGGTCCAATATCTGTATCATGATCATTTTCAATTGTAAGTCATTATGAATCCAATCAAAAACATGTTTATTTTTCATTTTTTCATACATATTTGAAAAAATCCAAAAAAATATATAAGTCAAAAATTGCAAACTTACCGACTGCACCCCATGCCGCGCCTGGTGGAAGGACAAGATCTGGATCTCCACGAAAGTCCATCCCGACATAGGGATAGTCGTCCACAACGATGATTTGTTCTCCCCACCAAAGGAAGAACTCATCATCCCAAGTAGTCTGGGGAACTTCACTTCCCCCTAATCTCTTCATCATGTCTGCCAAGCGGGCAATTATTGGGTCTCTCGGGCTGCTGATGGTAGAGATCACTCTGGGTCTCAATGCTGGTATCTTATCAAAGAAGAATGTCATCAAAATTGTACCGTATCCAAAATGTTTTGTATTTGCCTTTCGGATATAAGTCAATTGTTGCTTCATGTTCATCAGTAGAGCTGTACACTAATCATATAAATGAGTTAAGCATTCCACTGCTATACTCATTTGCGTCCTGGATGCCTGGTGAAGAGAAGCTGATCCTGCTACTCTCCCGATGGTAAAAAGGAGGATTTTTATGTGTAAGTCTCTTAAATATTTGATTGCAATTTGAGTTCCCACTTTCTTGGAACCCTCTACGCAGTACACGTGGACGTAATCTTCCACGGTTAGCCCTCCCAAGGGCTTCCCGTGCAAGTCTACTAGTTCCCCCCTCCAGGAGAGTCCAGTAATAAAATATATATCTTCCACTTCGATGCGTATAGGCATCTGATCTATAATGAAGCAGTCTTCTTCCGGTTCCCAATAGTTTATGAGCATTTCGAGCAACCGGACATTACTCTTTATATTTGGCATTTTGAAAAACTTGAGCAAACCGAAATTCCGAAGAATATTTAGCGATGCTCAATATCGCATGACTTCTTGATCAATTGCACTGTGTTCACGCTCTCTCCATGATATGGTCATCCTGTAAAATTTCAATAATTCCTTCATTAGCTACGTATTTTTCATTTGGGCCTGCGCATACGCGACTTTATTTGTGCATAGTTGCGTGTATACGCGACTTTATCGTTACCAACCCGCGTATGCGCAAACCCGTGATTTTTTGCAAGAGATTCTATGGTGAAAATTACTAAATTTTAATTTATGAACAGACAAAATGAATAGTAAGGATGATTGATGAGCTTACCTGACAAATTCGGTGCGTTTTGACGGTCGGTTGTGTTAGTCATCAGTATTTTTCACTTGTTAGTGATGACTAGATCCATAGCTGAGTTTTCTAGAAGCTGATCTCCATATGTCAATTTTTCATCTAGAAAACCCTCATAAAACCTTTTTTCGCCCTCCTACTTTTCAGTCCGCCCATGTCAAGGTTAAACCTCATTATCACTATCCTATCTAGCTTTAGCCCAACTGGTCTGCCCATCAGCTCTAAAAGGACAATCCAAGTCTGTTTCAAAAGCCTCCCTTAAGTTAGGAAGTGGCGCTTTAAGGCATTTTACTCTTGGAAACCATCAAAGGGCCAAAAAACCCCCATCTGCTACATACCAATCATGACAGACCTCCCACTCTGCAAATGAAATTGATAACAGCCTGTTACACAGTAATTTGTCACCGTCCCTACCATTCCCCGTCCCGCACAATGGAGGACCCATTTTGTGACCTGTGAACATTGTCATGCCTTGAAAACATCATCAATGCATTCCTCTAAGCATGAGCTTTAATTGCCCTTAAGACATCTCCTTGCAAAAATCATGAAAAACATCTCATTTTGCATTGGCGCGGGCAGACAGTTCATCACTCGCGCCAATGGGGTAAATCCTGCAAAGAGGTCGTGCCAACTGGCGCTCTGTCACAGAGCAGTAGTCGCACCACCCAATTTAAGGATTGTTTTTTAAATAAAGATGGCGGAAGTTGAGTTTCAACAAACTCAAAAACCATTGCCTATCTTGAGTTGGGAGGTTTGGCTGCGGGAGTTCTATGGAAGGGAAGTAGTTTTGCCACCTCCCATGGAACCTTCCTTGTTGATAGGGCCAATCCCATAATAATAGGGATCCCAACTCCCTCCTTCCCCATCTATAAAAGCCTGCTCAATCCCATGGCAAGCTGGTCTTGAAGTGCCTAAGCTTTGAATCTCCATATTCCCAAGAGCCTTCGTGCTGTAAAGAGCCCTCTTTTTCCCTTAAGGCCGACTCAAGTAAGGAGACTATTGTCGAGAGACTCTGGAGAGGTTTGCCCTTTCCCTGGCGAGCTTTGCGAGATGTGAACGACTGGAGACCCATCCAAAGGAGACCACGACGTCAAAACTTGGTTGTAATCTCTCTTCGTTTGTTATTTAATAGATGATTACGATTATGGTTCCACTCTGTTTTCCATCATGTTAATATGAGTAATAACCTTTCTGACTTATATTTAGTTACGTATGCCGGGTTCTATGCTTGTATCTGTTCGTTTCTTGCATGTGCAGGTGTTCATCCGCGGAGATCGTGGAGGGATTGTGATCTGCCGAGGCTGAGGAACGGGGACGCTCTCTTCTTCAGATCATAGCATTGGATTCCAGGTAGGCTTCCATCTTAGTCTTTTCATTCGTAACTAGGAGCTTGCATCGTAACATTGTTTGATTGTTGCTAGACCCCTGCTGGGCTAGTAGAGATCGCCTTTGTCCGCAGAGGGGATTTACCTCCTCAAAAATTTGGCGACTCGGCTGGGGATCGTCCAGATTTCATTATCTCGTTTGTGTTGTCTCGCTTTGATTGTTTTATGTTTTTCCTTACTTGATCAGCCTTCTGGTTGGGTTCTTTTTGCTGTTTTTGACTTCTTGGTTTGCTTAGTTTACATTGTTTTGTCTCTGGAGTAGTTTTTTTTTAATTTTGGCTGAGAAACTCGACTGGCACGGTTTTTAACCCTACAGTCGCGCCAATTGGCGCATGTTGCTTTTGTTTAGCCCGCGCCAATTGCTTTCTGGCGCCAGTTTCATCCTTACAGTCGCGCCACTCCTGTAAGGTTTTTGAGTTTCCTCATTTTTGAGCTCTCTGGGTTTGGTCAGTGTTTTTCTTCTTGATTTTCCGACTGCCTGAGTGTGTTGGAGTCCTGTTTGACTGGAATTCACCTCTATCCTTTGGTTGTTTGCTTTTATCTATCGATTTCACGTTTTAAGCCCTAGGGCATCTAGTGGCTTAGTGTATCGAGCCCTCCTTGGGAGTTTTGGTGTTTTGATTGTCCTGTCGACTGTCTGATTGATTCTCCACATCCTCTAAGTAGTTGTTCATTGTTTTGTTGCGATTTTTGGGTGATTGTTCATTCCTTCATTCGAAATTCGTTTAGTCTTGCCTTAGGCCTAGATCACACGGTCCATTGGAAGCTTTTGAGTCTTTTCCTTGTTTTGAGAGACTTTGGTTGATTTTGGATCTGATTGTTTGTGTTGTTGAGTGAAATTTGTTTGTTTTGCTCTCTCGAATATCGTTTCTCAAGTTGTTCCGTTTGTTTTCAAGTTTGTTTAGTGCATATTGGCTATTAAACATTGAAAATAAAAAAAAATCTCTTTTGCTTTTGTTAATTAGTGCAAATTGTGATCTTTTCAATTTTGCTAGTGATTAGTGATTTGGATGAAAAGTTTTCAATTTCATTAGTTGCATTAGAGGTCTCATTGTTTGTCTTCCGTTCATTTCGTTTGTGTAAAAGCTCTCAACTCTTCTCTAATTAGTTTTCATCGAACGAAATGTTGGACTGTGGCATGTAGCTTTGCATTTAAGAGTCTTTTAAGACACTACATACGATAGGGCCTGAAAATTGAAACTTAATTGAAGATCAATTGTAAAATTTATTCAATTTACCTAAGGCAACATTGGAACTTAACAAAACATTTTTAGAGGTCTAGGCTAGAGACGTGTTCCAGCGTCTTTAAACCTAGCAGCTGTCATTCGCCTTCTGGCTTTAGATAGCTCTAGTACAGACTTGTGCTCTTCGTACCGTCGCGTATATAAAGGGAGACCCCTCTAGGTTTTCAATCCTTTATCCACAGGAAGCCGAGTCTGCCGCCCTATACCCGTGATACACCGAACACAGCATTCGGGGAGACTACCTGCACGTACGGAAAGTCCTTGGTCGATTTCTGTTTCATTGTTGAAGCCAAGGTGTATATTGCAGTTCACGGATATTTGGTACACCCTTTATGCCTAGTATTTCCTGAGCAGTCATTTGGTCTTTTCTGACTCCCTAAACTTGAAAATACCGTCGAGCGCTTGTCCTTTCACGCTTGTATCAAATTTGAAAGAGATAGAGTCATCTTTCTATTGTTTCTCGACTCTTAAAATATGAAACAATAGAGTTTCTTACTTTTCAATGTGGTAAAATTAATCACCCACGATTACACGCCCTGTTAGATATTGCTTGTTGACCGTTTGATCGTGTGTCTTGACTCTTTTTCGGCCCGTGTGTGGTTTTGAGTTTTGATGGCAACTTTTTCAGAGTTTACCAACCAATCCCCTCATAAGGGAATTCTGGTCATTTTCCTCCTTTTGGAAATGTTGGTGCTCCTTATATGGCAACATTGTCCCTTCCTGGGTTAACTGTTGGGTTGCCTGTTTGGTTGTTTTCAACCTTTGTAGTCTCGAATGTCTCCACTACTGTTCAATCAGTTCCTCCACCTGAGCAACATCATGTTGATTCCAAGGTGGACCTCTCCCCTTCTTCGCCTGTTTCTGGGTCCTCCTCTTCTACTTCGCCTGGCGAAAGTCTAGATTCGAGTAACCAGGTGGATAAGAAGAAGAAGAAGAAGAAAAAGAAGAAGAAGTCCGATAAAAGAGAGGCTAAAGCTGCCACTACCGCTTCCGAAACATCTCCTCTTGATAAACCTTCCAACCCTCCGCGGAAAGTCAAGTTCCCTTGCATGTTGTGCATGGGAGACCATCTTCTTCGAGACTGCCCTGGCATTCCCAAGGTGCTTGAAGAATGGTCCAGCGGTCGTCCACCATTGCCTTTGGCTTCCGGGAGTCAGGTTGGGGGTACGTCTTCAACTGGTACTGATAAGGCTCCTAAGAAGCATGGTAAGATCACCAATCCCTGTAAGTTGTGTGAAGGGCACCATGCCATTCACCTTTGTCCTTATATGGATGAAGCCAAGCGAGTTTTGGACAACCCAACCGGTTCTACACCACGCCTTCCACCTGGTTATAATCGGATTTCTTTGAGTCCTCCGCCAGCTGATCCTACGATTGGTCAAGAGTCATCCTTGGTCGATCCCACTCCCCCAGAAATTCAAATTCACGAATCCGTCCCTGACCAACCATTGGTCGTAGGATCGGTTGAACTGGCCCCGTCCACGGTGCACCAGGTCTTTTTTTTCGAGAGTGGATCTCACACCCCCCATGTCCTTCTGATTTCTTCAGATTCTTCAGACTTGGAGAAAGATTCTCCCGTCCCTGTACTTCAAGAAACTGCTCCTCTGCCTCCCAAGATAGAGGCTACGGAGGATATTCCTCCCGCCTTCGAGATGGAGGTCATGGAGGAGGCTTCTGCTTCCGTAACATCAGGGGAAGACCTTCTCGGTTCGTTGGTATCCCCTCCGAGTAGTTTGGTCGCCTCCTTTGATTGGAGTCGATTTGTAGGTTTTCGCCTTCCGTCTTACGTGCCTTTCAAGATCATAGTATAGGCTCTTGGTCTGGTTGTACCCAGCACCATTATAGACGAAGGTGCCTCTGTTAGTATTCTGTCTTCAACTACCTGGAAAGCTTTCGGTTCGCCGCCGCTTGCGCCTGTTACGTAGAATATTTTGACTTTTAACAGAAGGACGAGTCAACCGTTGGGGATCCTTCCAAGGTTACCTGTTACTTTGGGAGGTAAAACCGTCCATATGGACGTGATGGTTGTTCCAGGCCCCTTGGATTTCAATCTGCTTTTGGGGCGCGATTACACCTATGCCATGGGAGCGCTTGTCTCCTCCCTCTTTCGCGTGATGTGCTTTCCACATGAAGGACAGATCCTGACCATTGATCAGCTTTCGTTCTTTGGTCCTAATGTGGCATCTGGCCCGCCATCACCCCCTCCTGGTTTCTATCCACCCGTTGTATCTGCCTCACCGCAGGTCAACTATGTGGCCACCTACCCCGTGCCTGTGATCAGTGAAGACGCCGTCGTGCATAGTGTACTGGGGGCATTGGGTCCTAACTTCCAGGATGTTTTCCTTCCACCGGGAGTGGAACTCTTGGAAGCACCGACTTCTTGTTCATTTCGATGAAGGTCGGTTAGAGCACAGTTTCCTCCCTGTGTCAAGCTCTTTAAAAAATGAAACAAGGTCGTCAGAGTGGAGCATGGTTCTTTTCCTTGTGTCAAGCTCCTTAAAAAATGAAACAAGCTGGTTGGAGCATGGTTCTTTTCCTTGTGTCAAGCTCCTTAAAAAATGAAACAAGCTGGTCGGAGCATAGTTCGTTCTGCTTGTGTCAAGCTCCTTAAAAAATGAAACAAGGTTGTCGGAGCATGGTTCTTTTCTTGTGTCAAGCTCCTTAAAAAATGAAACAAGCCGGTCGGAGCACAGTTCGTTTTCTTGTGTCAAGCTCCTTAAAAAATGAAACAAGCTGGTTGGAGCAGAGTTCCTCGTGTTGTGTCAAGCTCCTTAAAAAATGAAACAAGGTCCTTGGAGCAGAGTTCCTCGTATTGTGTCAAGCTCCTTAAAAAATGAAACAAAGGTGTTTGAGGATAGTTCTTTTAATGTGTCAACCTCGTTAAAATAATGAAACACGTTCTTGTTCATTTCGAGTCTTTGATAAGTTCTCGTAAAATCCCAGTCGAGTCTTTCTCTTGATCTCGTAACTTGAACCTTCACTCCATTTTCCTTTCATATGAATTGAAGCTTGGGGGGCATGTACCTCGAATTGAGTCACCATGCTAGGGGCATGCTTATTTTTTCAAGCATAGTTTGTTTCCGTTTCAAGCTTGTGTAAAAATGAAACCAGTTTCAAGCATAGTTTATCTTTGTTTCAAGCTTGTGTAAAAATGAAACCAACTTCAAGCATAGTTTGTTTCCGTTTCAAGCTTGTGTAAAAATGAAACCGGTTTCAAGCATAGTTTATCTTTGTTTCAATCTTGTGTAAAAATGAAACCAACTTCAAGCAGAGTTTTCTGATTTCAAGCTTGTGTAAAAATGAAACCTTTCCCATTTTACCTCTTGTGATTGCCATTTTATCAGCCTATTTTTGACCAGATGAGCCTTTTTTCACTCCATCGTCACTATCTGCTTGGCCGATCATATGCCTTCACTTGGTTGTTTTACTCGTTCCTGAGGAACCGCTGTGATGAGTGGTCTTTGTTAGCCAGCCTCTTGACCTTTATTTTGTTTTGAGCAGTTCCACCATTACCGGAACCAGTAGCTACCCTTTATACCACTCGTTCCTCCAGGAGGAGTCACCTTTCAGCTCTTTTCTGACTCTCTAAACATGAAAAGATTGCCGAGGCCCTTATCGTTTCGATCTCGTTAAAATGGACACGAATCGACATCTACCCAGTATACGTTTACCCCTTTTTCAGGCTGGGATAGATTGATTACGAAAAAGGAATACCCTAGCCTATCGCGACTAGGAGGTTTTCTCGGGTATTGTTTTCTACCTTTTCGGGTCCGGGGAACTATTTACGAAAAGGGACCTTTGGAGTTTGCTTTTCTGCTGTCTTTTCAAACTCTCTAAACATGAAAAGACGCCGAGTTCTCCCTTTGTCAGACTCGTTAAAACCTGATGACATCGGATCTAGTCGAAATGACGTTCTCCGAGTTCCTCCTTCCTTGGACTCGTTAAATGCACTAGGATGGATTCGCCCGAAGGGCGGACTTATATTACAAGCATATGCTATCCCCTTCAAGATTTTTATTAAAAATAATTGGGGTACTCGCCAGAAATGGTGGGGGAAAAATGGAACCATCGTCGTTGTCGTTGGAAGTATGTCGCTCTTGAACATGGCACTTGTCTGCATTCGTGTCGGGTTGGGGACATCTCATCTCATTTCTTCACTTTGCCTCCGTGGGTTTGGATAATCCCTTTTGACCTCTCATCTGCTCACTGCCTCGTCACCATGACCTCTGATCCGTTGATGTCAAATACTGCCAAGTCCACTGTCGTGCCGTTTATATGTTAAAGAGAAGTTGGCCTTTGCAAATATCAACCTTCCTCTGTTTCTCATATGATCTTGATTCACATCAAAAACATCATGTTCCTCTGTCTCGTGTCGATGATGTGGGAAACATTATGGCCCACCTTCGATCAAGGTCACTTCCTGTCGACTTCAGCTCATTATCCAGGAAGTTGGTCTAGAGACTCCTTCATGGTACCTTGGAGCCTGCATGCCTCAATGGCAGGTTCGTCGCATTCGACGCGAGGTTTACATCATTGGCCTCCGATCGAGTGATTCTGTGGGTGTTCGACGTCAACTCATTTATTCGCACGCCGTAGATTGTACCTGTAGTACCTTGAGGACCATTGTCATTATTGGTGGTTTCTCTCGCGTATGTTAACAGCTTTCATCATTGGCTGGTAATCAGACGATGTTCTTGCATGTTCGACTTCAGCTCACATATTCACATGCTTGAACTTGTACTCTGTTGGGTCGAGATGGAGCGCAAGACCCTGGATTGTGTCTGTTGTAATCCAGGCTGTGATTGTGGATTATTATCATTATGTACATGACTCACTGATTGGATGGCTGCGACCATACCTGAGTCTATTTGTTTGGTCCTAGTTGGATGGCTGCGCCCATACCCTGGATCCGGATTATAGCATACTCTGTTTCGGATGGCTGCGTCCATACCACATATACATCATGTACTTGAGATATCAGTTGTATCTTTCTACGCAGGTTTTCCGACGGCGGGCCTTCAGTTGAACATGTTCTCGTAAAGCATTTCACCCCTCTCTCTCTCAAGCCTCATACTTTAGGGGGCATCTGTTACACAGTAATTTGTCACCGTCCCTACCATTCCCCATCCCGCACAATGGAGGACCCATTTTGTGACCTGTGAACATTGTCATGCCTTGAAAACATCATCAATGCATTCCTATAAGCATGAGATTTTATTGCCCTTAAGACATCTCCTTGCAAAAATCATGAAAAACATCTCCTTTTGCATTGGCGCGGGCAGACAGTTCAGCACTCGCGCCAATGGGGAAAATCCTGCAAAGAGGTCGCGCCAACTGGCGCTCTGTCACAGAGCAGTAATCGCGCCACCCAATTTAAGGACTGTTTTTTATATAAGGATGGCGGAAGTTGAGTTTCAACAAACTCAGAAACCATTGCCTATCTTGAGTTGGGAGGTTTGGCTGCGGGAGTTCTGTGGAAGGGAAGTAGTTTTGCCACCTCCCATGGAACCTTCCTTGTTGATAGGGCCAATCCCATAATAATAGGGATCCCAACTCCCTCCTCCCCCATCTATAAAAGCCTGCTCAATCCCATGGCAAGCTAGTCTTGAAGTGCCTAAGCTTTGAATCTCCATATTCCCAAGAGCCTTTGTGTTGTAAAGAGCCTTCCTTTTCCCTTAAGGCCGACTCAAGTAAGGAGACCATCGTCGAGAGACTCCGGAGAGGTTTGCCCTTTCCCTGGCGAGATTTGCGAGACGTGAACGACTGGAGACCCATCCGAAGGAGACCACGACGTCAGAACTTGGTTGTAATCTCTCTTCGTTTGTTATTTAATAGATGATTACGATTATGGTTCCACTCTGTTTCCCATTATGTCAATATGAGTAATATCCTTTCTGACTGATATTTAGTTACGTATGCCGGGTTTTATGCTTGTATCTGTTTGTTTCTTGCATGTGCAGGTGTTCATCCGCGGAGATCGTGGAGGGATTGTGATCTGCCGAGGCTGAGGAACGGGGACGCTCTCTTCTTCAGATCATAGCATTGGATTCCAGGTAGGCTTCCATCTTAGTCTTTTCATTCGTAACTAGGAGCTTGCGTCGTAACATTGTTTGATTGTTGCTAGACCCCTGCTGGGCTAGTAGGGATCGCCTCTGTTCACAGAGGGGATTTACCTCCTCAACACAACCCTAAGTCGCGCCATTTACACACCCCTAAGTCTCAGCAATGCATAAACCACAGTCTCAAGCTGATTTTAGGTGTTTTATGTGTTTTATGGATTTGACAAAGACAAGAAACATGTCATCATCTCAGAAGAAATTTCTTGAATCTACATTTAGAAGAAAAGCTGCTTCTCAAATGTAAACATGAGTCGGAGATATATCTGCAAGACAGAGAGTTTCTCATAAAAACCTGGCAGCTCCATTCAACATGAAAACACAGTAGAAGAAAGACAACACTGTCAAACAGACTTGTAATTTGTCATGGCCAAGAACCTCCTTCATCTACAAGCAGAGGGTTAAGGCGCCTCCTTCATCTACAAGCAGAGGGCGATGGTCAATATTGACTTCAAGGATTGAAGAAATTACTATAAGCACAGGTTTGTTTTTTACTAGACAATAAAATAGTGACTCTAGGTTTCTGAGTGAAAGTGATGATCAAAACAGGGCTAAGATCTGAAATGTGCAAGACAAAAGAAAACAGAGTTTTTGGTCTTGTGTCCTAAGAAAGAGAATCATTTGAAGTTTCAGTCATCATCAGGGTGCATCAAAAAAGGACTCCTTTAATCAAAGCTATCATAACAAATATCTCTGCAGGGGTGTTAATATGAATAGCTCCAATCAGTCTTGAGCAGGAAAATACTTCAGTAAAAAGACCCCTGTGTGTTCTTTTGTTTCTGTTGAAATGTGAAATACAATCCATGGTTTCTGGATGAACATGAAGAAGAGGCAGGAAAGTAGTACACAACCCCAGATATAAGACATCTTAATATCAGTCAAAGCACCAGTGTAAGTCTAGCTGTTGCAAGCTACACTCCACCACAAAGACAGGTGTTTTTTTTCAGATACAGCAGGTTGGTGTTTTCACATTTTCATTAGGAAGAAGATGGCTAATAAAAGCCTTGGTATATGTGAAATATGCCAGCAGTTTTTCCACATATTTTATACTTGCCTCCTCAACACAAAGACAAAAACTAGTTATGATCCGAGTTTTAAAAACCCTGGGACAACATGCCAAGCTAATCAGGCATGTCTTTCTTGAAAGCAGCTCCATTCATGAACAGGTGCCTTTTTCAAAAATGCTACAACAACTGACACATACAATCTAGGTTTATGTCATCAAGATACACGACCATTGAAACTATTGTTCATAATAGGCAAAGAGATGCTTTGACCTACTGTCAATATGTTGGAAAGTTTGAAACAAACATAGGTGTCATTATTCAAATGGACAAAGACATCATGGTAACATTTTCTGAGCAGAGATAGTATAGTGAAACGCAACGCCCCTCTTGATCAATAAACCATGACAAAGTCCAAATAAATGCAGCAATTTTGGACACCTACAGTTGGAAAGGGTTGATGAAGCGCTTGGAGATAGAAGTTGTCAAAACAAGTTAAAGGATAAGCCTCATCATTTCAAAAGACAAAGACAGGTATGACATTCAAGAATCAGGAATATAAAGATATTGGGGTAACATTTCAGTTTCTTTTTCAACAAAGAGGACTGAAAATGAATCTACAAGTTCATAAGATGCAAGAAAGACCTTGGCACTTTTCTCAGGTTCTGGAACTCATTAAGAGCAAAGTAGGCATGCCACTGTCACAAAGGTATGGCACTTGCCTTATGAACACAAGTCAAGACACTCTGCTGTCACGTTTGGAAGAGAGGTAAAGCAATACATTCTAAGTTAGTTTGCAGGAGTTTCATTACCTTGGAAGCACAAAGAACATATAAACTAACAGGTTTCATCCCCATGGAAAAAGATTGTGAAAACAGATAGTCAAAATGGTAAAAAGGGGTCTTGATCTCAAAACAAACTCTTCCATCATGGTCAAAAGGAAGCCAAGCATTTGTCAAAAAGGCCATCCCCATAGTAAAAAATAGGCTCAAATATCTCATCTCAGAAAATACAAAGGGATAGTAAAATTGCATGGTTGTTGAATCATAATACCTCTGCCACAGTGAAATTAGGGTTAAGGAGCGCCCGGGCAGTTTGATTCAAAATTATTTTCTGACCAAAAAGAGATGAAATTTACAAAAGTGAGAGAGGTTTTTGTCCCACACAGGTTCAAGAAGAAAAACCTCCTTCAGTTTCTACACAGGTATCATGGTTTGTGAGAAACGTGAAAAATTCAAATGTCACGGGAGAATTTCTGCACCAGGATTCATCATTTTGACCATTGATGGGACAATCAGATTTTGAACAACCAAATTGACTCCAAATGAAAAAATTCAAGTTTTTATGAAAACAACACTTCCATAGCTTTCCGATGAGCCATCTTGGGCCAAATTCCGACAAC